>VDFB02270651.1:491342067-491505515 GCA_007258455.2 Sequoia sempervirens
TTGACCTGAAACCTGTCTCACGCGGGCAAACCACTCGACTTTCCGGCAATGGTTTCAGTCAGATGCAAAACTCGACGGAGATTGGAATCTCACACCGTCAAACTACACCGTTCGCATTCAATATTTTCGTTTAAAAGGCTGCAAAAATCTTGTCTCAAGGTCAAGAATCTAGTAGCTGCAGGTCAATCTTGGTAAAGATTTGATTTTACTATTTATATGAGTGCAAATCTGATACGATTTTTATTTGTAGTTGCACAAAAAATCAAACGAAATCAAATAAAATCACATATATTATAACTCGCAACAAATATTTTCGTTTATTACAAGGCTGCCAAAACGTGCCCTAGCCGCTCGGGCGCACAGGGCGGCAGAAGAATCATGTGCTTGGGGCCAGCCCTGAACCTACAATTAGCGTGGGAATTGAGAGAGGAAAGGTAGCGTTTGAGTATGTCAAGATTGGGGGAGGGTTTTGTCGGTCATCTACAAAAACATCATGCAGCCTTCTTCAGAAACCTGCTCGGGTAAGAAATAAATGAATTTATCATAATCTAACCAAAAGATTTATACACAATCGTCACTTTTCGGATCCCTATTTGCTTCTTCATGTACAGCTTTTCTGAACTGTGAAATGAATTTTATGTTTATTTGGTATGGTATTTTGCGTGGTCTCTTCTGTATCAAAACAGCTAAGTAGTTGTGTTAATATATTAAAGCAGCAGCTGTAGGAAGAACGGTTTTGGTTCGTCTTATTTAAAAAATTTCTGTTGTGGTGACCCTATCCTTGCCATCAATGGTGGTGACCCATGCTTGAAGATGCTAAACAACCATTATTTTGCAGTATACGTGAAGCCCAACTATTTTAAGTAAATACAATCGGTTGGAAGAGGGTGCCTGGAAATTTGCTTCCCATTCTTTAAATACATTAGGAGATAATAAATATCGATTTCCATAAGATTCTTTCCATACTTTAGAAATAGTGATTGCGTCTAGCAATAATTTTTTGTGTTATGATTTCATGAAATTTAAATAGGAATTTCAACTACTGAGACCTTGAATTTTGTTACCAGGGTAAAATTTTACTGATAAAATGCGCTTTAATCTCCTTGGCGGCACCCATTGTTTATGGGATTGGAATAATCCATATTATGAAATTATGATGTTGCCTTGAGCTTTGTGTACAGTATTTCTGGTGCTAATAGACAGTTCCTGCGAATCACTGTACAAATCTGGCTGCTAAGATTTCTTATTTAGTCTTGAAACAGAAAAGAAAGAAATTCTCTGAGCAATCAGATGTTTAGTTTTTTGGTTTCTATAGTTTGGCTTCACATTCTTATATTTTCAGGTGTAGGGCTTCTTCTTTCCAGTTTACAGTAGGTATAGCAAGTTGTGGTTAGACTCAAAACTTTTTCAACTGGATATTCTTAAATTAAATTGGATGATGGGTGGGAAGCAGAGAGGAGATACATGACAAATCTTTCCATAACTATTTACTCCTTTTTCCCTTCCAATTTTCTGTTCTTAGAAACCTACTTAAATAAACCTTATTGGAGGCCTTTCATAAGAAATTGCAGATTACAAACAAAACTGCTACAACAGAGGCGGCTACAGCTTAAAGAAGACTAATAAAAACTAAACTCCATAATGATGCTAGCCCTTTGAACAGGAGTTCAAGACCCTCGTGCATGGCTCCTCAAAATCAATTGGCCCTCATGCAGCTGTAAACAACATACTGAAAGAAAAGAAGCATCTCTGATTGGGTTCCACATGACAAGAAAAGAAGCAGCATCATCCCCCTTGTCACACCTTGTCGTTTTTATTTGATTTACCTTGTACAAGTTTTGCGTTTTTTCTTTATCTATCAAAAGATGGAAATCAACAATCTTCCCCTTATGCATCACAATAGCATACACCCCTCTTCCTTCTAATGTGTGGTAGTACATGCCCATCCTTGTAATAGAATCCAACATACCAACACCCGAATAGACTATGATGTGAATCCTACCCAAAGTTTTAATCATATGTACATTTGTATTGTGTGAGCTAAAACTTGATATAAGAATTCACCTTACTCCAACTCAACAGTTATATCTTGTCAGAAGATATAAATACCTGATTTTGAAGATCAAAATTGGATTTTCCCAAGATAACAAAAAGAATAAATTAGCAAGGAGCTGTTTGAGCTCATTTGCAGTATTTAATTGCTTTGGCTGGGTATATCTGGGTAGCCCAACCTAAAAATAAATTCTGCAGGGGACCACTTACATTTGCAGAGTGAATTAAAAAATGTAGGTTGTCAGCACTGTGAGCTGTTGAAATACAATCTAAATGAAAAAGCATAAACATCAGACTTAGTTTTCTAAGGATAAATTTATCTGCAAGTACTGCATAGATAATTTTCTACATTTAGGCCCAAATTAAAATTGGGGGTTACCGATGGAGTTTCTTACATTTTGTAATTAGTTTGCATGGCTACATTATTTTATACATTTAGGGCGAAATTAAAATGGGGCATTACCGAGGCAGATTCTTAGCATTTGTAATTAGTTTACTATAAGGATTGTACTTATATAGTCTCCTAACAATTTTATTTTCATTATAGTGTTTTAATCATGATGCAATGATGTGTTATGTTCTACATTTAGGGCCAAATTAAAATGGGGGATTACCGATTTAAAATCTTACAATTTGTAATTGTTCTTTTTGTCAAGAATAAACATTAAAACTAAACATCTGCCTCAAGATAGTATTTGATTTCAAATTTGGAGGGCTGTTGTTGTTATTGTTGTTGAAAACCATATCAGCCACTCTTAAAGGTATATGATTTCAATATTCAGAGTAAATTTAGGGGCTTATTATGACCTACATGTTCCAAAGTTTGCTAGTATGTCTTCATGCTCCAATTATCTGAACTTTGGAAGCTTCTTTTCATGTTTCAGAATAGATGTATATGCTCTACATATTATGGACAAATCTTATTGAATGCATGCTTCCTCGTGGATTTTTATAGTTTAAGAGGTATTTGAATGTATCATGTTTTAGTGTATTGTTTTACATGTTTAGAGTGCTACATTTTCTTGCTAACCATTTTAGGTACTCAAATGCAGCTAGGGGTTTTTGGAAAATGTACCACTGGAATTAGTAGCAGAAGACCAAGGAGTTTAACCATTTAGGTACTCAAATGCAGCTAGGGGTTTTTGGAAAATGTACCACTGAAATTAGCAGCGGAAGACCAAAGAGTTTTATGAAATGTTGGATAAGGGAGAAATATCTGTTGTCCATGAAGAAGAGTAGAGTCTGACTTTCAATACCTCAAATTTCTTAATTTGGGTCAATTTTGTCAATCTACCAGGATCCTTCTATACAAACATGACATAGTCAATAATGGAAATGGTACTTTGATGATAGCATTGGTCAATCTTTTTGTTTTTGGTGTTGTACTCAACTCATACGAGTTCAAATTTTTTAGAAATTAACTACAACACAGGACTTGTAGTTTATGGCTCTAAATCACTTTTCCCATATATTAATAAATACATTTACCAGAAAATTAAGTATAAATTTGGTAGGGAAATTGGTCTGTTTGGTCAGAAGCGACATAATCAGGAAATGTGGAGTCTGTGACGTGGGCACTGTAAAGTATTTTCAGATCTGGCGGCAATTGGAGCTTTCGGTTTCTTATAGCAGCTACAATCAGCTTAAAAAGAGAAATACATATAGAAATTTTAAAATTTCTTTGATTTCAGACTGCCAACACCATTTTCGACATTGTTATGTTTATGGAATTTTTTAAATTTCCATACTGGTAACAGCATTTGGGTACCTAAAAGTTCTCTAACTCCATAATACCGTTATATAATCCTTCTAGAAGTTTAACAGAATCTTAGAGCTGTATAGAGAAAACTTTCATATATGTTTTTCATGTTGCTCATAAATTTGGCTGGCTTGGCATTGTTGGAGGCTGACACTCCCAGTAGTTGTTTGCATATCAGTGATTAGTTCTGAATTACTCCTGTGCAGATACCGCTTTATGCTCATCTGGCAATGTAAACTTTTCATTGTTATCACAGTCGAAGTCACTCAATATAATCCCTCTGGTTGGCGTGCATCTATTCCATGAGGTTGTGATGTTTATCAAATTGCCTAGTGTGACTGGTTTATGACAGTAATTGTATCTCTCTGTGTAAACTTTCATTTCATTGTGATTGATATAATTGTTACAGTTGTATCATTTCAATTTGTGTTATCATTCCCTATTACTGCGGATCAATCTGTGTTAAAAGCATAATTTTGAGAGACCATGCATCTGTTGTAGACTTGCAAAGTCCTGAGCTGAGCCAGCAGCAGCAAGTTTTGCTGCCTTAATTCAATCAAGTCACAAATTTTGACATAAACTGCAGAGCCTTCTACATTTTTGTATTTTTTGGTACAACTTGTCTATGACTAAATCAATCTTGGACCCACCTTGTTTCAAAAACTCAAAAACATTATTAAAAATCATGAACACTAAAACTTAAAACACTCGTCTTCATTTTCAGCATTTATTTATTTAGTAGTAGCTTCTTTAAACCCTCAGCATTTTGTTTGATCAAGAACGATCTCAAATTCTTTGATTCATGAGCAGTTTCTCGAATTGGGTGTCTCCTAGGTGCAACACAGCAACCAGTACATTGAACTTTAAAAGATTGTTACTTGTTCCAGATTTTTTAGAGGATTTGCAATTCTTATTCATGTAATTCATGTTATTCTGAAATAGAAACAATAAAAATCCAATTTATCTTGAAATACATTTTATAACTTTGTCATGCCAGAGCTTGAAATTGACCTGGTCAGTGTCAGTCCCAAAACTCTGATTCAAACCATTATTACCTGACTTCCAGCTAAGAATGTTTTGTGATGTTGTCCAATTGCTAATGAACTTCCTCTATAAATGGAAAAGCCTGCTATTCTGATTTACTGATTTCATGTATTCTTTGAAGAACTTATATGACATCTTAGGACAAACTGAATTTGGTATTATAAATGGTCCTGAATCAAACCCATAATTACAACTTCTGCAAACATTTGGGGACTGGAAAACTTGTTTGCAGAACATTATGTATAATCGTTCACTACTCTCACTAGCATAATTCCCATTTGGAACATAATGATAAAATTTTTGGAATGACTTTTAGATGTAAGAAAACTTCATCTATTGAATATTCACCAATTACATCACTTAAATGGCTGGAGAGATAGCAATTTGTTCACATAAAAAAATTGTTACTACTTTTCTTACCTTACCTTATTGTCAAAGTACATAATTCAAGCAAGATTGTATATATTTTACACTACACTTCTTTTCCATGTTTACTTTTATATATTTTTCTATCGGCGTAACCCTTGCACCCCCCTGGTGCAAGTGCTAGTTTTAATTTAAGTGGAGGAGTAATCGGATTTTATAATTAACATCAAAGACTTTGAAATTAGCACAATCCACGGGAGGAGGGCCTGCCTAAATTCGTAGCCTAAACAAAGATTACGTGAGGCTTTATTAGGCTTGTTCGGGCAAGGGCCATGGAAGATGTCCAGGGTCGCAGTAAAACCTAAATTTTTGGAAGGCTTGAATACCATCCATTGAAACATTGTAGCGGCTCAATGTTTCTCTCAGCTTCCTCCATTCTTCTCGCTCCTCCTCTTCATCCTTCGCCTTGCTTTTGCGGCTATTTCTAGCTTTCTGATTCCCCTTAACCATTGTGCCCTGTTGCAAAGAGCTTTCTCCTTTGCTTTCTTCTTCACATGAAGTTGAAGAGTCTCTCACCTGCTTTTCTCGCTCTTTTTCCTCTTTCAAAACTTTCTTGATGATCACTTTCAGCATATCCTCCACCTCCTTCTCTTCTTGTAGAACCGTTCCTATCGCTAACTTCAGCCCGCCTTCAAGATCGTCTTGCTCCATATGTTCTCGCTTTCCTTTCTTGGACCTCTGCAGCCCTTATATTTTTATGGAATACTCTCGTTTCTTCTCTCTTTCTTCTTTCAAAACCTTTCTTACCACTTCCTTGAGATAATCCTCTCCCTTTGTATCGACGACCTCGCGGGAAATTGTTTTTATGTTCTTCTCAGGCATGTTGCAACTTGTCTTCTCCACTTCCTCGTTGACGCTGTCAATGGTGTCTTCGTTCCTTTTTGTGGCATTACCTCCTTGAAAAATGTCACACTTCTTGTCAGACGGCCACCTCTCATCGATATAATGCTCCACAATCTCTCTCAACGAAGGCCCACTATTCGCTTCCATAACTCCCCCTTTCTGAATATCATGTACCATAATCCACCCTCTTAAAACCCCAAGATCGTGCCAATCCTGCGTCAGAACATACAAAAAATTATTAGTTTTTGGTTAAAAAAAGTATAATTTCGTGCCAAAGGAAATAAATTAACCAACATCGTTCGTTCAAGTGAATACAGTTGATGTAGGATTTTAAAAAATTATAACGTTGCCTTACTTGTACAAGAGTTGTTATGAGGTGCTTCCATTGCCAGCAGACGAAAACCCATGCAGTCAATTGAACCTGCCATCCTGCCAGCGGGATCACTTGGGGGCTTTTAGACAGAATATTCCATGCTAGACGATGGTATGTCAACAAACATTTCCATTCTCGGGGAAGTCTTCTGCTACCTGTGGATCGACTATGAAGAAACCAAAACGCATTCTTTTCTCCTTCGCTATACTTAGGGGTCAGCATTTCAGTTGTTATTGGGGATGGGGAGAGATGATCCTGAGGATTTTTCTCACAGTCCCTGTCTTCTTGCTGTTGCTCAGCACCTGTCATCAGCTTATTCTCAACTGAATGCAACAAACGCCAAGGTCTTATTATATCACCATCTCAAATAATAATTAATATATTTGCTTAGAGATTGGTATGTTCCTAGCTGCATTGCTAACTATTTTGCCTTCTTGATAAGTAAACACGATTCAGAAACTCATAGGAAACAGAGTTAATATAATATAGCCAACATATTGAACTTGTAACCTGAGAGGCTTTTGATTGGCGGTTCATTGTCGACTGTCTCGGCTATCTCAATCTTTGTTTCTTCCATTCCCGAAACTTCAGCTAACAATCATTTTGAATTAAAATAGATTCTGAATTATGTGATCATACATTGCACAAAGCATCCCCTAAAATACTCTGTATTTCAACTGAATGATCTATTCACCTGATTCCCCAATCGTTTCTTACCGTTCCGTTTTTACAAATCCTTGTTGGGCTGTATCTGGTCGGTGAAACAACGTTCTCAAGTATAAGGGCCACATTAAATTCATCACTACAGTTAGGCATAGATCCTAAATCTACTAGTTTCTGTCAAGCTTAGAAAGATTGCATCTGGATTATTTTCACCTGAAAAGCTGTGGGCTCTTTCTTGTTTAGCCTTAGATTCGGCCAGAGGTTTCATTGTTTCTCCTTTAGCTACAATAACATCAGAGCGTAAGAAAAATACTATCATCTGTTAATGTGGTGACGTACCTTGATGCAAACATAAAATGTTCTTGTACAGAGTCAGAGGTATTCACCTAGCTTACTTTTCTTTGGACCTGAAGTTCCAATTTGAAACTTTGGATTTACTTTTCTACGCCCAAAGGTATTGTGTATTTTGGTTTGTGCTGCTGGGTTGGTAGACCCTTCTCTACTATCCCACATACCTAGCTGGCCTTGCAAAAATTCTTGGACTCCGCGATACGAGGGTCGGGTAGGTGGAGTGGCAGCTGAATTATCTTCCTTAAATATTTGTCTGCTAAGTCCTGATTGGACTTGTTAGGTTTGCTATTTTTGTCCCCAAACTTTCTTATTATTGCCCTCTCGATCATGCTCTTGTCCATGCCCAAAATTACGTTGATCTCGCAAGCAGCCAAAACCAGATTCACTGCTGATAATATCTGACATTTAAAAGCATTTAGGAAACTTAGAGAATGAAAGATTAATATATGAGAACTGTAATAATTACAAATAGACGAGTTATTGGAGAAAGTTATACCTGCAGAATCACATTTTCTTGGCAACGATCGAGATCGTCAACGAAGACTACTATCCTAAGATTGTCCTTGAATGCAGGGGGCATCTTAGGAATCAGTGTTCCTGGAACGTAGTTCTCATCCCAGCTCCATGTAATGCAGCACCATACAAAAGCAAACACCGTCCACACCCAGCAGGGTTTACAACCGAGTTCTTCTTTCAAAAAATTGATTTCATAAATAACCTTCTGATGATACCCAAGCTTTTGGCTATGGTCTGGCAGACATATATAATCCACGACCTGAGAACTGATTGGTTTCACAACAGAAATGACGGACTTCATCACAGCCCAGACAGCTACAATCAACGTTGCAGGCAGACTTCCATATTTAAGATCTTTTGTATCTTTATTTTGGACTCTATCAAGTAGCAACCATAGAATGGTAGTAAACCAGATGACCACTAATACTGCAAGAAAGCATGGGATGATCACTCCTAAGCAGATATTGTTTCTACGGGTTTTCCAATTATATCTCCAACTGGTTCTCAGCTTTTGCGCCACCGTCATTGTCGCTTCCAATTGTTTTGTGATTTCAACTGCTAGACCCGCCCATGCCTCCGATTCATTCCTGTATTGCCAAGCATTATAACGTACGGTCAAAATAGACGGTGTACTCCCCTGCACGGAGTCTTCCTCCCATGGCATTGCACCAAAGCTTCCATGAATTCGACTTTTAGATCCAACTACTTCCTCTTCTTCCTTATTGTCAAACTGAATCTAACAAGACCCAGAACGATTATTGATTCTGAGTTCAATTTTTCATAGAAATTAAGATTGAATTGACCATCTACTTGAAAAATTTATAAATTTAAATGTTTCTTAAAAAAGTGTTAGAAATCCAAGTCTTAACTAAGTCCAACTTTCTCCTAGTTAGTAGGCCGGGGATGGAATAGCCAAATATACCAGCAATTATTAATAGCCTTCAGAAGTACTACATCAAATTTCTTTCTAAAATTATTTTCTTACTGCAAAATAATATAAAATTGTAGGAAACTACGGAATAATGAAAAGCCGACATAAATCAGCTATTAATTTAACTCGGTAATGGAAGTCTGCTTACCATATCCCGCCGGTCCATAACGGCCAGGGACTTAAAAATTTCATGATATTTAAGTTGATAATTTTCTAAAAATTTGTATAAGTGATCTCTCGAGGGATCTGTCACCTGCAGGAATCCGTACAATATGGTTAAACCTTATTTTAGAAACACTAAATACATCAAGTAAAAGAGAGAACATGTTTGAAATTTGACGGCAACCAGACGGCAACCCCTCTTTGTCGTACATGAAAATTTCAAGTTAAAGAGCGAACATGCTTGAAATTTGAGTTTTAAGAAAATACAAACTGTTCAAAAAAAAAATGTTTTAATTATCGAAACTAACAAAAGTGAGAAATTTTTGAATACTTCTATTAAGTTTTATAAATCGCATGGACAAACTGTTCTCTTAAAAATATTACCAAAAAAAATTGTGTGACAACTATTTAATAAAGTTTTTTATTTAATATAATATAAAATAATTAAATTTAAAAAATCAAAATTTTAATGTAAAATAAATATTAAAAATTCTATATTTAAGTAAATGTAAATGAAATAAAGAAGTAGCATTTACTAAAATATTAAAAAATAAGTTTGACAAAAGAGTTAAACATATTTTTACACATTATTTTGTTTATTTTTTATTATTTTTTAAATAAAATCTAATATTTTAAAAATAAGTTAAATAATTTTTTTGATTAGATAAAATATTATATGTACAACACGTATAATTAAAAAAATAGAATCTAAAAAAATTAAAATACAAATAGTAAAAAATTGATTGCATTGAATATAAAAATTCAATAAAAATTGAAATCTCATGAACTTATCAATATGTCACATATTTAACCATTGCTAATAATAGAAAATATTAATTATAAAATCAATAATGTATCATATCATATTTTTAAAATATATTATTTTATATTGAACGATTAAAAATTCATATATCGACCGAAAATATTCTTCTGAAAAAAAACATTTCAACTTAATGTCTCAAATTGTACCTTCTCTGCGGTGTTATTTGCCTTGCTGAATATCCGTTTAATAAACATTCCAAACTTCTGAAGAATAATGAACTTTGGCTCGCCCCTTTTGCATCCACTGCTTTAGATTGTATCTCTCTAACTTTTGTTGTCAGTAACTTCTCCAATGCTTTTGCTATTTTCGTACGCCTGGCTTCCCCTTCCGCAGATAAATTGGATTTGCTTGCTCCAGAATAATCATCTTCTTTTGGAAATGAATTTGAGAATGCTAACTGAACCGCTGTCTTTATAAGAATGGACTCTGTCTGAAAGCACAACGATTCGGATTAATACCAGATCTAACAATGTGAAGTAAATGTAGTAAAAAATTTAGGAAGTATGATTACCTGAACCATAAGGCTTGACTTTCCCATTCCCCATTCTCCTGAGATTCCCACAGTAATGGGAGATTTCACAAAAGGATTCAAAAATAATGCAGCCAGACCATTCGCAAACGCACTTCGTCCTGCCCAATTTTTACAAATGAAAAATAAAGAAATTCCGACTCTTGAGTTTTTGTTTGTCTTCAATAAATAAACTAGATAATTCCACTTACCAAGATTATCTGACAGGGCCGGTTTGTCTGTTCTTTGTTCAATAATATGGTCAATTTGCTCGAGAACTGTGGATTAAAAAAAAGAGTTTAACAAGAGCTGCACACGTCATTTGAAGTTGAAAAGAAACAAAAGAAAAAGCTGTAAGCAAGTATACCATCTTCGACATTTTTTCTTTCTTCTGGTTGGAGTGTGTCTCTCCATATTTGACTGCGAATGAGAGCAATGTTTGCACCCCTGGTGAGGAGCTCGCTCGTCATATCTATATTACCTAATGTTGCTGCTACTCTAAGCAATTCTTCCTTCCCTGTTTCTTCCAGCAATTCACTTTTTCTCTCCTCAAGATAAATTTTGAGTAAAGAATCGGAGCTTAAACTTTTTTCTGCAGAACCGATTCCAACAGCAGAAGCAAACAAAAGCAGGCTTCTGTGTTAATCGGATTCGCATTTGTCCAAAACCAATTTAGCTATTGCCAAAGCATCATCACCATTTTCTGCTTGAGCGGCGAAATGCAGAGCTGTTTTGCCATCGCAATCACGTTCTTTTAACGGATGGGCTCCCTCGTCGAGAGGCTTTCTTACAATTTTCTTGTGACCTCCTCTGGCTGCTTTATGCAGTGCTGTTTGATCCAGCACATCTGTTGCCCCAACAAATTTATTGCGCTCTTGTCCTGAAATCGCTCTCTTTGAAAGAAGCTTTTGCACCATTTTTGTGTTACCTCTCTCAGCAGCCACGTGCAAAGGAGTTGTTTGGCTGTCATCTTTAAGAAAAAAATGATTTGTAGCTTGTTTTGTGAAAATGAACTCGTCTAAAACCTCGCTCTTGTCATGAGCTCCAGCGACTGCATAATATATAGCACTTTGGCCATCACGATCCTTGATATCTATGTTTGGGATTAGCCGTAATAGTTCATGACAAAGCAATTTGTGTCCAAGGAAAGCTGCGACATGAAGCACGTTTCTGCCGTATTTATCACGCGCTGTTGCTCTCTCCACATTTGTGCCTGGTTCATTGCCACTATGCAGTAGTCCTAAAATAATATGCGTTGCAACCTCGTCACTTCCGCCCTCGGCAGCGTAATGGAATGTTGTCTTTCCTTCACCGTCTGGGTCAAGAGGATCGGCTCCTTCATTCAGCAGTTTCTGAACAAGTTCCACATAGCCCATTCGCGAAGACTCACGCAGATATGATGAGAGGTGCAGTTTCTTAAAATAAGATTGTGGTTGGATGGACAGTGACAGCAGCCACACCACCATTCTCACATTGTTGTCTTGACACTCAACAGCAAAATGCAAAGGCGTCTTTCCATTCTTGTCCTTGGCATCCAACAAGTGACCGCTCCCTTCAACATTGACTTCTGCTTTCGTTGAAATCACAACACGAACAACCTCTTCATTTTGCTGCTTGCGCAGAAGTGCATAGGGTAGTGAGTCTGACCATTCTCGTCCATAGAAGTCACGCTAGCGTTGTGTTGAAGGAGGAGTCTACACATACTCGCCTGACCACAAAAGGCGGCTCTGTGTAGAGGAGTCCTCTTTTTATGATCGACTTCGTTAGCAAGGCTTTCTTTTGTAAGCAGCTTTCTTACAATTTCAAGTCCCTTGGATTCATCTTCCAGTTTTGCTGCATGGTGCAATGCTGTTTTTCCTTTTTCATCATCTGTTTCGGAGGGCTGTACCCGACTGTCTAGGAGCCTTCCTACCAAATATGCATCTCCTTTCTTTGCCGCTTGAACAAGAAAGGTGTTTAGAACATCATACTTGCCTTTATGGCTGAATGTTCCGTACCCTCGGTCACGTAAAATCTCATTAAACCTGTTGCAATCGCCCTTAGCCTCTGTCGCCGCTGCTTCTACGACCTTACATAAACTATTGGTGGCATTTAAGGTTCTTTTTAAGAGCTCGTGGGCGTAGGCAATTAGGGATGCGGGTAATGCGCTATCGTCCATCCTCTTTCTCGCTGCTAGTGAATCAGGATGCATCGCCGAACTATTGTAGGGGTTGCAGCACTCTGTTACGATCAGGACAGCCATGGCGTCTGCCGCAACATACCAGACTGTATCAGCAACGGCCTCCCAAGTCGACTTCTCGCTTGTGTTGAAACCAAGCTTTCGAAACTTCTCCAAATCCTCCGTCAAGCCCATTTCTTCCCAACATTCATCGCCAAAGTCCAAGAGCTCTGTCAAGAATAACGCCTTTGATAAAATATTGTTTTCACTTGTATCCCGCACGGACTCTTGAATGTCGATCGTCATGGCTTTCACAGACTTAAGAATGTTGATCGTCAGGGCTCTCATAGAAGCGCACGAAAATTCTGGTTTCGGCACTCTGCTCTTTGCGCGCAGACCGTGCAACTCCCTGGCCACTGCGCTTACTAGTTTGCTTGCTGCTTCTGTTTCGTCACCTACGCTTATTGCAACCCCGCTCGTGCGACCCTCTTCTTGGTGGCCCTCGATCAACCAATGAAGGACTTCGTAATTCCAGTCTTCACAGCACAAGAACAAAGCAGCACTCCTTCCCTCTTTACTCAATGTAGGAACCTCGGAATACAGGACTGCGTTCCTGTTATCTTTTGCTAATAATGAACAAGCGTCAGCTTGAAGGTTTTAAAAAATTTAATCAAACATATTTTGTCACCTACATTCAACTACGAATCACCCTAGTTAATTAGGCCAAGAGATGTAATGCATACCTGTGTTGCATATTTCGGGAGTTGGTAACTGAACGACTAGCATGTATCCAAGACAGCTTCTGAAACCCACTTGGACATGGAAGTCATAACCAGAGCCTCCGATCCAGCCATCTAGAAGACGGGCTCTGTCCCATTTCTCCAACAGATTAGTACCTTTATCCATTCCAGATTATCCTTCGCTTCTTTCACAGTTGCCAAACGCCATCCGGATGGAGTTCGGCAACTCCTTGGATCCTTTCTCAACGACATATTAATCTTTATCCTAATTGGCTAACAAAACCGAGTCGAATGCCAAATTTCTGTGTAACCTATTTCTGTTATAACCTGTGATCATTGTATCCTATGCGGTTGTGTTTCTTTGAGGGATTTGTTAAATAGAATAGACGCCTTCTAAATGTTTTCACACTTTGCATAGATGATGACCAAGTTGCTCACAACTACATTTGCCTATCCTATGCTTATTATACTGTCCAAAAACTCGAAGATTAGAAGATTGGGGAGTATCCCTAATTTCGAGTTATACGAAGTAATGTTTCGGTTCCTTCTGCTTGCCTCCTGTCACAAAATCTGATTATTTCCATGTTTGTCCCTGGAATCTACCATGACGCGTTTATTTTCATGATTCACTGTCCACATTCTGACAATCTCCAGAGTCTAACTAGTGCTGAGTGATGTGACAACGAAAGCCTTTCGTACCGCTCAGTGATGGATTAAATGAACCAGCTTTCCAGCGCACTAAAACTTCCTAGGATGGAATAACTTTCTAGCGTGGATAATCTAGCCATTGATCGCTCTGACAGCTTTAGTACAGATATTAAAAGTGCTAAGTCAATGGCTTTCACATTGCCTGTAACATGCTTTCCTCGTAGGTACTTCTTTGACGCTTATTATAAATAGAAATCTTTGCATCGACTCCTCCCTAGTTGATTAATCTAGAATAGTCTTTCCCATGAAACTCCTACTTTTCTTTTCTTTTATGGGGGATAATATAAATAGGTATAATTTTATGTTTTCATTTTAATACATGTGAGGCTATAGGTTTATTTATTATTGATAGTTTACTTAGATATTTTAAATTGTCTTTCTTATGAATTTTGAATGTTGAGTTAGTATAATTTTATGTTATTTTAATACATGTGAGGCTATAGTTTATTTATTATTATTTTACTTATATTTTAAATTGTCTTTCTTTGAATTTTGAATGTTGAGTTAGTTGCAGTCACGTGTAAACATTCATATATTTACCAGTGAGGAGAAAAGGAGAAATCTACAAGGTGAAAACAGTTAGAAGGGAAATGTTAGAAAATTTTATTAGTTGTGAGCAAATGAACCAATGAGATGATAGAATTAAAATAGTTTGGCCAAATTTTTTAATGTATATTTTTTCCATTTTAAAAAAAAATACTTTAAATTAATTTATCTATCATTCTATTGAATAATATTGTGAATAGTAATATTATGGTGATGTAAGCAATATCATCTTTTAACTATTTCATTTCCACTATAAAAAAGTTAATAGCGCAAATGTATTTTCATGTCACTTTCAAATTCTCTTTATTGTCTTATTTGATAAATGATATTACTTTTTATTTAAAAGATTGTGGGTCAATGAACATAATTTTTTTTATCATATTTGAGACAATTTTAATTTATTGGAAAGATGAAATGGAAAAAATATAAGAGATTGTAATTAAAATAATTTTTAGATTAATTTAAATTATTTTAAAAATTAAGAATAAAAATAACAATAATTATATATTTTTGATCTATTTTCTATTTACTCAAAAAATATTATATATAAATTCTAACATCTTTAATCAATTTAAAGTTAACTGCATTCATGTTCAAATGTAATTATGAAATTACATCCTATTTAGAACTTTAATTTTGACATTTTGGCTCCCTTCGATTAACATTTGTAACATAATTTTAAGTTTTGTTGAATTAGGTTCTTCTATTTTAAATTTTAAACATCATTTAGAATATTTTTCTAAAGTAATTCAACAAATTTTATGTTATTGGTAGTGTTAGCAAATTAATTATTCTACCGATAATACTTTAAATCAACTATCATATTACATATTTTACTCAAGAAAGTGTCACTTGTTTATATGGAACATCTTTCAATTAAAACGAAAAGATTTGCTGAGGAGATATTTATTTTATTAAATATCTATATATCTATATATATATATATATATGGATTATAAATAATTCTCTTTATCATAAATTCCAATCACAATCAACCGTTAAAATGCAATTCATCACCACCCTTGAAAGATAACCATATTTTCCCTTCCGTTTGCCAAACAGTAACACTAATCTCAGAGTGTAGTCAAATGCTTTTGATATCTAAAATAACTACAAATTCTCAGAAAAATATATTTAAGGTGGGAGAATCCAAATCTGTATATAACAATTATATACTTCTCATAAACTTTATAATAAATATATACTCTATATATTTATTAATATATTATATAATAAATAATTATAATACAATTAATTATAAGTAATTTAATATATATGACTAAAATTATTATCAATAGATATATTATAATATTTATATATAATTAGTATATAATATATATTTTATATAGTACAAATCAATTATATAATATAATCATACTTGTTATTATATATAATATTATACATAAAAATTATATTTTATAATAAAACTTATCAAATACGAATTTAAAAGAATTCTAATTAATAACTCATATATTTTAATATAATACAAATGATATATATTTTATAGATCATTTCAATAGTTATGGCGCACATAGAATTAGAGCAGGTGCAAAGTTATGCAAAGGTGGCACGTGCAGGAGAAGGTGGCAAAGGTTAGGGCTCGGCAAGGAAGGAGTAGGTTGGTGATTCTCTGGGGCATGGGCTTCAGGGTGCTCAAGCAACGGGCTCCAAGCAACAAAATCTTGGATGCCCTAGCTCACTGAGGAATGATAGGCGAAATTCAAAATTTTGCAAGCATCCAAATGGCGGGAAGGGTGGTCAGGGCTAGCAAAGTCACAATCCTCAGTTCCAAAGGTCTCGACATGGGGCTGGCAATCCTCTCAACCCAAATAATGGAACAAGGCCATTTGGACAGAATCGTGGTAGTCTATGACAAGAAAATGGAGTGCAAAACCAGTCAAGGTGGGAGGGTTTTGGTGGCAGACAAGCCTCGGGAAGAAGGTGAACTATGGGTTTGAGTTCCCTCAAACTCTAGGTTGAGAAGGAGCACCTAGAAAAGGTGGGGTTGATTATGAGGTGGTACATAATGTAGCTTAACTAGGACAATTTTATGCATTGGTGGTGCAGTAAATGGGGTGAGAATCTAAAGTTTAAGGTTTTGGCGCAAGGTTATTTTGTAGTCATTTATCCTTTGGAGGAGATCAGGAAGGAAATTGAGCACGGTGTTTGGATCATGCATGGTTGTGGCTTTTATATTTGTAGATGGTGGATTGGTTTCAATCTGTATCAACACACTTTGGATCATGTACAAGACTAGTACAAACTACCTAATTTACCCCTTGAATTTTAGGCCCCGAGTATCTTAACGAATATTAGAAATAGTTTGGGAGACTTCGTATGTGTAGAGGAAAGACTGGATACATATGGTATAAGCTCCCACATCAAAATTTGTGTAGAATATTATCCTAATAGCTAGATGAGGTGAGAGATTGAAATTTTCATGAACTAGGGAAACTGGGTGCAAGCATTAGTCCTAGATCCTTACACGAGCAGTGCCCTATTAAGAACCATAAGTTGGCGTAATCAGCATTTGGAAGGCAATTGGGATTTCATCCTCAACCCTCAAGGTGGAAATGGCTTTGAGAGCTCTCACAGGAAAGCATCTTCAGTGGGCTCATATATTCTGGTGGAGCAGGAAACAAAAGGAACATCAAACGAAGCGGCAAGAGAAGGTGAAGAGTTGTTGGTGTTGGGAGATTAGAAAAGGGAGATTGATCAAAGGGTGGCGAAAACTATCGATTTCCTAGGGTAGAAGGTGAGTGAAGAGGACCTTAATTCCCTCATGGAGGTTGGCACTAAATTGGCCAAGCTCACCAAGGCGACCAAAATTGGAGCGATCAACATAAAAAATGAAGATTGGTTTGAGGACTGGACCAATTGTCTACATCTTGACGATGAAGTGGATCAGGAGGTGGCAGCTCTGGTCAATAAATCATGCAAACAATAAAGAGTTGAGAAGCAGGAGTAGGGTGCTCCAGGAAAATTGAGCATAGAACAAAAGGAGTACAACAAAAACTATCTAGATTGTTTTGAGTGAAAAACTCGGGGGAGAATCCCAAACAAAGAAAAACTCAAATGAGATGGAGAAGTGAATGGGCAGATGAAGATTAATGAGATGTTGAAAGTAGGGAAGGATGAAGCCCTTCCTGAACAACCATGAAGCTCATAACTTGGAATGTTAAAGGCTTGAATTCCCCTAACAAATGATTCCTAATTATGAATCAGGAAAAGTCAATGGCAGTAGATATTTGTATGTTGCAAGAGACAAATCTTAGTGATCAGGAGCGGGTAAACTTTGATAAAAAGGTGAAACATTGGTGGTTAGTTTGGGTCAATGCTTTGATGCCCTCAGGTGGGCTCATGATCCTCTGGAAGCCACAAAATCTTCTTTTGGAAGAGGTGGCAGAAAATAGATCTTGGATTGCCTGCAAGGTAAGGAGCATTGCCTCCAATCTTAGTTTCCTTTTGATTAATGTTTATGGTTCAAATAACTGCATTTAGAAAAGACATGTTTGGCATGAACTAGATATCATTTATACTGATCCAACTTTTGAGTTTTGTATTGTGGGTAGGGATTTCAATGTAATTCTTAAAAATTCAGATAAGAAAGGTGGTGTGTCAAGAAAAATTCAATCTCTGTTGGAATTTGAAAGCTTTATTAAGAGGAATATGTTTTTGGACATGCAAATGGGAAATGGGCAGTACACTTGGACTAATAAAAGGAGTGAGTTCTGTAGTATTGCCGAGAAACTTGATAGATTCTTGTTAAAAGGTGATTTAAGCCTCTTTACCTTTACCTTGGAGAGTAAGATAATTCCTAGCTCAGGATTAGATCACTTTCCTGTAGCCCTAGAAATTATGGGGGAACAAAGCCTAGTGAGATGTCCTTTCAAATTTGAAAACATGTGGTATAGAGATCCAAAATTTCTCTCCCTGATCAAAGGCTAGTGGGAAAATTGCAATCCGGGGGGAATAAATTTGTTTAACATAGTCACTAGATTAAGAGTAGTCAAACAAAATTTGAAGCTTTGGAATAAAGATCACTTCAAAAACATTTTCAAAGAAAAAAGGACATAAGAGGCTTTGGAGGCTCTATATGAGGAAGTCATTAAGAATGGGATGGATAACCATAGTTTTTTGGAAGAAAGGGAGTTGTTGAAGAAATTAAACAATATCTTGTCCAAAGAAGAAATATTTTGGTGCCAAAAATCAAGAGAAACATGGCTCTCGGTTGGAGATAAGAACAAAAAAATTATCCACAACTAAACCAAGGCATGTAGGGAGATAAATAGAATCACTAGTATCAAATCAAGTGAAGGTAGGTTCTTGGATAAGTTAGAGGATGTGAAAGTAGCCACAGTGGAATACTTTGAGAATCTCTTAAATGATTGGTCAAGGTCAAACTTACAGGCACAACAAGAGCTTTTGGAGTGTATCCCCAAGTTAATCACGCAAGAACAAAATAAGGTGTTGAATGGTAAGTTCTCATCTAGTAGGAAATTAGGGATGCCCTCTTTCAACTCCATCCTGATAAGGCTTTAGGCCCATATGGCTTCCCTATTGGTTTCTTTTAGAAGTGTTGGGGAATAATGGGTAAAGACATTTGTGAGGCAATTGAATATTCCATGAGTTCTGGTAAGGTGTTAAAGGAGCTAAGCAACACTTTCATTTCCTTAATTCCTAAAAAGGAAAAACCAAAGTCCCTTGCTGAATTTAGGTTGATCTCTCTCTGCAACACCATTTATAAAGTTCTACCCAAAGCAGTGGCTAACAAATTAAAGCATGTCCTTCCTAGCATTATTTCAAAAGAGGAAATGAGTTTTGTTTTGGGAAGATCTATTCTGGATGGAATCATCATTACTCAAGAGGCTACTCATTTCATCGAAACTACAAAGAAACTGACAATGCTAATCAATTTGGACATTAGGAAGGAATACGACAAGGTTGATTGGCACTTTCTTTTCAAAACTTTGCAGGAATTTGGTTTCAGTAGGTCTTAGTTGGACTGGATCTTTGGGTGGATAGCTTTTTCAAGATTCTCGATCCTTTTGAATGGGTCTCCAAAAAAAAATTTAGTGTTTATAGTTCGACAAGGGGACCCTCTGTCTCCCTGTGTAATGACCCTTGCTAATTTTGACATAAATTTTTAGTTTGTTATCTTGGACATTTCGCCAAACACTTGTGTTGCAACTGTATTCTTGTTGGTAACTGATTTTTTGTTTGTGTTTCCTTATTTTGAAATGATGCAATGATGCTTGAAACACTGAATTTATCAATGCTAATGTCTAACAATGTAATAGAGATGAACTGCAAGTGTTTTTGCATTTTTCCAATGCAAATATATGACTTAATTCTAAGCAGATGACTAGCTATAGTAAACTAACATTTCATCATACATTTTTTGTGCAACCTCCAAATGATTTATATTGCATATTAAGTCCCCAAGGCTGATTAAAAATTTTAGATGCAACTACTATATATTAAGTCTAGTTACAATAAAATGACAAAATATTATATGATGGTGACTGCTCTCTAGAAGAGCCAATTTACAATGCAACTACAATTACTAATGCATTACAATGAAGGTAGTGATATAATAAGATGATTGGGAGTAATTACAATGTTGTTGTGAATGACTACGATTCCATTTAATGTAAGAAAGATTCCAAAATGTAATACCAAGACTCTATTTGCAGATAAATATAGAATGGTAAAACTTGGATTGATATTTGCTAGGGTGACACCTAGCAATGTGAACCAGCTTGATTCCCTCTAACTCATGTCTCTTGTGCCCATGAAGCAGTGTCCCAACTCCTTGATGGCTCACGATTTCTTCCCAAGAGATATTGAATTCAAATATACTTCCCACCTTCACAATCAAAGTGATCAAAGTTATTGGGTGTAGTGCCTGGGAGCCATAAACATGTTTTCTAGTTGTTGCGATTAGAGAGCCAATTGAAATCTCCAAAGATGACTACCTGGGAGTTGACGTGATATGCCTTAAGACAAAAACCCGTCACCTCAAAGTATTATTAGTAGCCACACATCAAAAATTATTACTGACCCTTTCTGATTTGGCCCTTGTATTTGTCACATCTTCCTTTCCTTTAAATGATCCATTTGGCCTTATTTTCCTCTATCAAGAGAAAGCTAGTAAGGAGATTTTGATTCTCAAATATAGCAACTTATTCCACAAATTAAATTTATCCTATCTCTATTTTGTCAACTTCTGCTAGCATTACAATTTTTCTTCTTACAGATTCATCCTATCTATAGAATCTTTTTCTTTTGTGTTTCCTTCTATGACTAAAAGTCGCCTTCAAGCTAAAAATAGTCTTTCAACAATGTCAAGGATTCCTCCAATGTAATTGTTATTCTTAAATTCTACAAATCAATTTTCTCCAATGAAGTGATCTCCCAAAAGTTGTGAATTTCTTCTTTCAAATTAGAATATCAAATCTTTTACAAATTTGGTCCCTAACCATTAAATTTGGAACAATATCAAATTAGTTAGAAATGAACTTCTCCTCAAGTGTAATTACAGAAATACAACAACTACTACAAGTATTCAGCTCTTAGAAAATTAATTGCAACAATAAACCAGCTGTTGTAATGATGAAGATGGGATAATAAACCAACTATCACATCAATTTAGCTAGGGAAATAATACATCAGCTATTGCACATGTCAAATCTCTCTAATGAAGCACCTGTAGAAATTCTGGATGGATTCCTCAACAATTCCAGCTAGGGTGGATCTTTCACAACAAAACCTAGTACTCTAGAGTCTTCAAACCCTCGAGCAAGCAAAGCATTCAAGCTTCTTACCAAACTAGTAATGAGAAATGGAATCCAAATCAAGCATGCCCAAATGCTAAGCCAATAGCTCCTTATAAATATTTCTCCAAGACTTCCAAGAAGCTTCTAGAAATAATATTATTTTATTCCCTTAAGTGACTTTAATAATAATTTACTATTTTATTTTAAGTCGCTTTATTAAATTAATTAAATATAAAGTCATCTTTTAATTTTACTTTATTGAAATAACTTTATAAATAATTAATTTAATACTTACTCCCTTATTTCTCCTATCTAGCCTTTGGGAATAAATAAAGGCTAAATGCTCATCAAGGTGGCTATCAAAAAGGGGACATGATAGTCCTCCCTTCCAAAATCTCTTATTACCAAGCAATTGCAAACTGGCATGCTAAAGAATTTTCTCATCCTTCCACATGGCATCCTCTGCTGGAAAACCTCTCCATCTCAACAAATACTGGTTAACCACCCTATTTCTCAATCACCTCTCCTAGGTATCAACAATCTCCTCTGGGATTAGGACAAAATGTCCCTCCTCATCAAACGGTGGCAACTCCATAGAAGAAGTAAGTCAATGTCCAAGTGCCTTCTCAAGGCACAAAACATGAAACACACTGTGTATCGTATTGCTCTCTGAGAGTTCCAACTCATAGGTTACCTCCCCAACACACTTGATGATCTTGTAGGGTTCGTAGAATCGAGACTTGAGTTTCCTCGCACTACTCTTGCTCAAAGAAGGTTGGTTGTGAGACCGTAACCGAAGGTAAACCAAGTCTCCAATCTCATAGTTATGCTTGATCCTATGCTTATTAGCATATGTCACATATTGATTCTATGTGACCTTCCAACTATCCTAGAGTGCCTGCACACTGTCCTATTCTCCTAAATTTAATACTTAGCCTTAGGAGTTCTATACTCCCAAAAATACAAGTCAAAACCTATCCATCTGAATAGCTCCTTCAACAAGGCACTCAAAAACTTATTATCTTTGTCACCACCTAAGAATCTCGACAGCCCATGCAATCTAATGATCTCTCTGAAAAAAACCTCTGCCAACCAAGAACTGCAGTGATGAACCTCAAGCATCCATAAACAAACTTCACTTGGATCCCAAGAATAAGCTGGAAGTACACCAACTGACTTTTGTTGCACCACTCTAATAACCCCTAGATTCCAATTGACCCAAATCTCAAACTCTCACATCTATAAGCAATCGACTAGAGAGAATGAAGTGAGAGACTTACCAAACTTGGACTCATCACCTAAAGACATCATACCAGAGTGAACCCGTACACCTCTTATTCAACACATCTCTCTGTGACAACAAGGTCATAGTCAAATCTTGTGTATGTGAGTTGAAGTAAAACTGATGAGCACACATGATAATGAAATTGAAGTGAAACTCTCCTACCTGTGCTAATGGAATACCAAAATATTCATGTGTATCCCATCCACTACTGCCATTATCAAAAGAAGACCCACAACTCACAATTGGATGAGTTGGTCTTGCAACAATGTCATCACAACCTCATGTGCCCTTGTCAACAAGACCTTTATCAGATAGCATTTGCAAGTGTCCTGACCCACTATCAGTAATGGAAAGAATACCATCATGGGTGCCCTCAAACTCTTGAAAAGAGACTGGAACAACTTCAAGGTCTAGCATGCAAGACTAAAAAGAAATCGTCCTCTTCTGACAAGACTAACAAATGTCAATCTCAAAAGTATCAATATAGAACCTGGTGCTCAAATTTGTAATGATGCTTGAACCTGCAACCAAGACTCATGTATCTATATCAACAATCCAATCCACACTAAATGGTATCCTACATATGTGAATGATGCCTAATGAAGGTTCATAAAAACATATACCAACATCTGACAAGCTACTGGAATGAATCAAAACAACACCTTGTAACCTATGAATTAAGTCCATGATGGAGAAAAAAGTATCTCTCTTGCGTAAAGATGAGAAGAATTCATCATCACTCCATCCATTGATTCCAGAGTGACCATTCCAATCTCTCCTCTCCATACCAACAACTGCTTCCCTCAAAGTGTCCTCTAACAAAATCTAACAAACAAAATAGGACAGCCATATGTGCCATAGAAAAGTGGCCCCTTGTCATTTTCATGGCCTTTTAGGTCATGTTTCATGGTGTTGGAACTATTTTTATTTAATATTATGTTGCAACACATGGTTTGAATATGCTTATTTACGTACTAAAATTCAAAGAACGACATCTTGTGAAGGTGTTGTGAAGTGTTGTAAGACATTTCTACATTCTTCTAGACTCTATTAATTACAATTCACCTTAAAATCACCTTTTTTATTCATCAACAAGTCCTATTTTGAAGTTTTATATAGTCTTGTAACAAGCTTTCACACTTTTCTAGGCACATCTTCACTATCTATCATTTTCTTATGCTCTATTTGACACCTTTATGCTCTCATATGCTTAATTAAATGTATTTTTGAGTATCATCTCAACAAACAACATTAAATAAAACATATTTCCCAACACACATTTTTAGGTCCTGGGTGGGACCCATTCGCCATGGGTGGTGAATGAGTCCCCCTTGGCCCCAAATTCAAAATATTTTAAATTTCCTTTCGAGATTTTATTCAAAAACACTTGATGTCAGCATGTGATGAGGTATGAATAGGTAACTAAGGCACACGTGTGTATAAATAAGTGATTTTCACCTCATTGTACATCTCCCCATCCATTCAAGCATTACATCTCACATTTCAACCATTCAAGCATTTTAGAACATCTTTTCAAGCACTTTGAAGCAGTCATTGACATTACTTCAGACTTGCATCATCAAGGGTTTGGTAAGTTAATAGAAATTGCATGTTGTTAGTTTATCATTCCTTTGCATTTCATTATTTTATTAAAGGATTGATTACCAAAAGTAGGGTTTGACCAAGGCAAACCCCTATTCACTAACCTTAAACCATATTTCCCCTATTGCATGTTTGTTTAGAGACCTAGGTATGCATGTTTGACAAGATTTTTGGTGTTGAAGATTGGTTTACAATTCAACTAGGTGCTTCAAGTCAACTTAAGTCCATTTCAAGCTTGGATAAGGTTTTTTGTCTATTTCCTTCAAAATTGACTTCGGTAACCCAACAAGCAGTGATTTCCAGATCTAGTGTTGCAGAGTTGTCTCCTGATGTTTCAGAAATTTGGGAGAGGAATGATTCACCACCCATGGAAAATGAGTCCCACCTTCAGACTAAAAATCATAATTTTGTCAGATTTCGGATCCCAACAGATAGAAACTTGCTTCTGACAGTTTTACACCAAGAGGAGGATTAATTCGCCACCTTGGGGGAATGAGTCCCACTATGAAAAATCAGTGATTTTAGCTAGCATCCATAACATTTCAGATTCATCATACTTCACCCAGGTGCACTCAGATTCATCTCTTTTCTTTCTATTCTGCATATTTTCTTCATTATTTCATTTTTTGCATATCACAATGTGTTTTCAAACATAGCTTAAATTTCACTTTTGCACTTGTTTTCATTCATTTGAATCAATCAATTGCATTTAGTTAACTTCATTTAGGTTAGAAAACATCACACATAACATTATTGGAATGAACCATTAGCATTTTTGCTCCTATCTCTCTCCTTTTAGGTGGAAAACCCTAGAAGAGGAAGAGTTGTCCATAGGAGCCAAAAATCAACAGTTCATTTTGGTGAACCCAAATTTTGAACACTTTGCATTTCTGATTTCATCCTAGGACATTTTATCTTGCATTAGTGAAAACTTCATTTAGATTTCATTTTTTGTATTGCATCTAATTGAAAAACCTAAAAAAAATTCATTCTGCATCTTTGATTGCATTCTGTAGAACATTAAAATCATCTTAAAATTTTTGAAAAACACACAAAAACATCGTACTGGGACTCATTCGCCACCCAAGGAAAATCAGTCCCTCTGCACGTTTTACACAACATTTTTGGCACCTTTTTAGCATTTTTCTGCATTACTATTTCCTATTTTTCATTTTGTTTAACTTTCCAGAATCTCTATTTTTCATCATTTATTGCATCTTAGTTTATTGGCATCATGGCATTTTCTTTCAATAAGTTTTGGAATTCCTTAAAATCATTGGTAGACATGTCCAATTGCAACTTTGGTTTTGACCCTAATGACCTTGAACAACCTCTTGCTCCTTTAACTCCTCATGATTGTCCTCCACATGAAGTATAAATCATTGGAGAAGATGATGCTAGCATGAACATGTTCTACAATGATTTCCTTGATAACCTAGAAGAAAATGCAGCCTTTTATCTCTCCATGAGGTCACAAGGCCTTCCCACTGTTGCACCTCCTGATCACTTTGCATACTTACATCCTAAAGTCACTATAGGATCTAAGGTTCTTCCCTCAAGTGGACCTAGTTCCTCTCACCAATCACATGCAGAACCCTTTTACAATCACAAAGTCAGAAACACCCCTATCAACCTTGAAGAGACATATGGTAAAGGCTTCACTATATTAAGTAAACAAGGTTGTGGCACAAAACATGAACATGAAATCCGTCAAAGTCTTGAATAGTAATCAACTGAAGCACACACAATAGGACTAGGATATCAAGATCATTCTCATCCTAATAGACATCCTCTTCAACCTAGGAGACTTCAAGATGCTGAAATAGTGATCTTGAATGCTCCTCCTAACTTAAACATTCTCCTTCCACATGAACAACCATTATCTCCTTTGAATGACAAGGATGTTAGGATCCTTATGGGTCCTCTTCCTCCTTCTATTCATGAACAAAGCGAATCTAGCAAGCGAAAATGACCTTACAAACTCAAAAAGATCAAGTTTCACACACATCCTCCACCTGAAGTTGAAAGGAGACTACAACTACTCTTAAATAAAGGTCTTATACTTTTACCACCTATGAATAGGTTGGTTATTCATCCGAAAAACTCTAACATCCCATTTTTCAAATATCATTGCATCCTTGGCCATTGCACTAAAGAATGTTAGACATTGAAGGAAATATTGGATAAGTATCACTTCACTGATACTGATTATTTCCCCGTCATACCTTAAAGAAACCAAAACCCCTTTGTCATGCCATAGTTGTAGAATTCCCTATTCTCACTATTGCATGATTCTTTCACATCACCCACCTCAGCTCATTCTTACCTTTGCACTTTGTGGAAGGAAAGAAGCTGCTAGCCTTGTCCTTGTAATGCATTTGTCTCTTAACTATATTATTCCTTTTCCACTTAACCCTTTAAGATTGAGAAACCAATAACTTAGTTAATGGTTGACTTACATTTGCATTACCTGTCCCTTTGTCCTTTTTCCATTTTCTTGTATGTATCGTGTTCCCCCATATCATGTGTTTGATGTTCCCTCTCTTCGTACACTTCTTCTATTCGTATCTCTCTTCTTCTATTCATCGTGCATTGTCTTTTTCTCTTTTGTTTTGTGTTTTCCTTTTGGAGATGACACAAAGTGTAGAGACACCTTATGGCTCTTTCATGTTGACCCAAAATTTCCTTGTCTTTTTCACTTTTTTGTTTTGTGTTTTCCTTTTGGGGATGACACAAAGCATAGAGATGCCCTATGTCTCTTCCATGTTGACCCACAAGGTCCTTGTCATTTTCTCTTTTTGTTTTGTGTTCTCCTTTTGGGGACGACACAAGGCATTGAGACCGAAATGTCTCCATGTTGACCCAAAGTATTTTTCATTTTCTTTCACCTTTTCATTTTCATTTCCCTTGTGTTTTCCTTTTGGGGATGATGCAAGGTGTCAAGACCGCAATGTCTCTTCCATGTTGACCCAAAACAGACTTTATTTTTTTCCTTTTTTTCCCTCTCTTTGTGCAATTCTTCCAATTCATGTGCCTTGGTGAATGATAACAGTTCTAAGCTCTTTCATAAAAACATTGCAGCAACGTACATACTGACCCCAAATCCATAGATCCCTAATGTGTTTGGTGTGCTTTCTTTTCTGGGGGGCAACTCCTTTTTCTTTGTTTTTCCTTTTCCTTTACATGGCGTGACCTAACTTCGAAACATATGACTTGGAATAGGGCTTTCTATGTTGGCTCTCATGTCTTGTTTTCTTTTTTGCATTTTCTTTCCTTCTCTACTTTAAAGTAATTTATCACTAAATGATGTGTAGCAATTCCTTTAAAGTGGGGGGAATACATTACCATTAATTCATTTTCATTCTTGGTTCCTAGTGTAGCCTTGTCGTGATGTGTTTGTCACTTTGTGGATGACATTGGGTGTGATTTTCTTCATTAGTGTGATCTATCTTAGCATATTACATTCCTCTTGGTGGCCTGATGTGACACACTACATCCCCTAAGTTGTGAATATACTATTCTTTGATTGGTCCTCTCTTGGAGACATTAGACACAATGTTCCCTAAGTGATTAACCTTTCATGAACTGAACAAGACTCCTTGGAACTTCTTCTACACTTTACATTTTTTGCATTTTGCATTTCTTTTGCCACCTTGCATAACACAGCTTGCATGACTGTGGTCCCTTTTTCTTTTTGTTCATAACATTTTTTTTTTGTGTGGTGCCTTGTTAAATTTATCGACAAGTATAACTTTAATATGGTTGAGCGGGAAGCCCACCTAGTGGCATGAATTTTCCCCATAGCCACCTTTGTATTTGTGAGTGCATACCAACTAGCGTATGTATCTTACCTTTTTGGGATTTCTCACCCCACAAACAACTAGTTATATGGCCCCAGAGTGAGTACATTTGGGCCTTCTCACCTCACAAACAGCCTAAAGTTCAATGGCCCTAGAGTGAGTACATTTGGGCCTTCTCACCTCATGGACAGCCTAAAGTTCAGTGGCCCCAGAGTGAGTACACATTTTTTTTTCAAACAATTAGCCTAGATCTAATCCACAACTAGTTGGATTGATGATCGAAGCTTCATCCAATTCATCTCAATACTTGTGTGTTCCTTTGTTCTTATGTCTAGTTTTCCATGGGATCTTCATCCTGGGGCCTTAATCATACCTCTTGATTGTTGTCATTCCATCTTACTAGTGTAAGTGCATTTGAACCTTCCCCTCGATGTTCATGGCTACTTTAGTGTGAGTTTGAAGCAAGTTCATCCTCTCACTATAGTGGGGGCTAAATGTGTTGTAGAAAAATGGCCCCTTGTCATTTTCATGGCCTTTTACGTCTTGTTTCATGGTGTTGGAACTATTTTGGTTTGATTTTATGTTGCAACATGGCTTGAACATGCTTATTTAGGTACTAAAATTCAAATAACGATGTCTTGTGAAGGTGTTGTGAAGTGTTGTAAGATATTTCTACATTCTTCTAGACTCTATTAATTATAATTCACCTTAAAATCACCATTTTATTCATCAACAAGTCCTATTTTGAAGTGTTGTAAAGTCTTGTAACAAGCTTTCACACTTTTCTAGGCACATCTTCACTATCTATCCTTTTCTTATGCTTTATTTAACCCATTTATGCTCTCATATGCTTAATTAAGTGTATTTTTGAGTACCATCTCGACAAAAAACATTAAATACAACATATTTCCTGACACATTTTTAGGTCCTAGGTGGGACCCATTCACCATGGGTGGCGAATGAGTTCCCCTTGGCCCCAAATTCAAAATATTTTAAATTTCCTTTCAAGATTTTATTCAAAAACACTTAATGTTGGCCTGTGATGAGGTATGAATACGTAACTAAGGCACAAATGTGTATAAATAAGTGATTTTTACCTCATTTTACATCTCCTTATGCATTCAAGCATTGCATCTCACATTTCAAGCATTCAAGCATTTTACATCTTTTCAAGCACTATTCAAGCACTTTGAAGCAACCATTGACATTACTTTAGACTTGCATCATCAAGGGTTTGGTAAGTTAATAGCAATTACATGTTATTTTATCATTCCTTTGCATTTCATTATTTTATTAAAGGTTTGATTACCAAAAGTGGGGCAAACCCCTATTCACTAACCTTAAACCATTTTTCCACTATCGCATGTTTGTTTCCAGACCTAGGTATGTAGATTTGACAAGATTTTTGGTGTTGAAGATTGGTTAACAAGTCAACTAGGTGATTCAAGTCAACTTAAGTCCATTTCAAGCTTGGAGAAGGCTTTCTGTCTGTTTCCTACATAATTGACTTCGACAACCCAACAAGCAGTGATTTCCAGATCTGGTGTTGTAGAGTTGTCTCATGATTTTTCATAAATTTGGGAGAGGACTGATTTTCCACCTATGGTGAATGAGTCCCACATTAGGACTAAAAAATCTAAAAAAAATTCAAATTATGAATCCCGATAGATAGAAACTTGCTTCTGATAGTTTTTCACCAGGAGAACTAATTCGCCACCCTAGGCAAATGAGTCCCACTGTGAAAAATCAGTGATTTCAGCTAGCATCCATAACATTCTAGATTCATCATACTTCACCCAGGTGCACTCATATTCATCCCTTTTCTTTCTCTTCTACATATTTTCTTCATTTAGTTCATTATTTGCATATTACAATGTGTTTTCAAACATAGCTTAAATTTCACTTTTGCATTCATTTTCATTCATTTGAATTAGTCAATTGCATTTAGTTAACTTCATTTAGGTTATATAACATAACAAATAACATTATTTGAATGAACCATTAGCATTTTTTCTCCTATCTCTCTCCTTTTAGGTGAAAAACCCTAGAAGAGCAAGAGTTGTCCATAGGAGTCAAAAATCAACGGTTCACCATCAATCAATGAAGTAGGAGGCAAAACACATGAGGGTGGTGCTGGAATACTACTTGAAACATGCCTATCATCATATCATAGACTGAAATCAATCAACCACTCAATCATAGACCTCTCAAGATCAAGAATGGTGCATCCCTCCCCAACTGACTCCTCTTGCCTATCCAACACAAGAAGCATTGCACCTGAATCTTGAGCGTAAATGCTACGAGATGTCGTGTTGATCTCCTCATCCTACACCCTAGCTTCCATAGGTGATTGAGTCTCTACTGAACATGATGAATATCAAGCCAAACTCAACTCCATGTAGAGCTCGTCAACATGATTCTCTAATTTTTGAAGAGCTAACTGAGTGTTCCTCAAGTAATCGTTGGTGACCTGCAACTTATGAGAGAGTTGATCCACTTCCTCTTCTTTCCTCATCAAAGCATTTGAGTAGATATCAACAAGGTTGAGAAGGTGTTCATGATCTGAAAGAAGGTGTAGGGGTATGTGTAGGATCATGATGGGCCAAGAAGTGGCAATATGATGGGTATATATAGGGTATGTGGCTGACGACAATTTTTTTACCCAAAATTGATGAAACAAAAAGGGTTTTAAAGGAGATTATTAGTTTTCCACCAATAAAAATTATGCTTTATTTTGAATTTAATAAATAATTATTATTTATTTTCTATTTAAATTATGACTAAAGTCCTAATTGATAGGTTGATTGAAAAACATCTATAGCTTTCAAACCATATCACATTTTTTGAATCTGAAACATGTGTCACATTCTATGCTTCACATACTATAGGATTAAAAAAAGAGAAATTGAATTTCATGAAGTTTTGACCAAGTTAAGGTGGTCAGACATACCAGTTTTTATATTTTTTTAAAGTTGAAATAAAAAATTCATAATTAATTATTTACTTCAAGGAAAAAAATTACAAAACAATATGCATCACATCAAGACATGAGTCCTCTACCTATATCTCAAATATTATAAAAAAATAATTATCATTTTACTGTGGTTAGGTGGTCAGACAGACACCTACTTCTTATTTTTTCTCTAAAATTTAAGTACTATTGCATTGAAATTTCAAATTTTCACTAAATAGATTTTTATTTATTTTAAATAAACCTAGTAGTTTAGAAACTACATTCAATTTTCTCTAGATTCTATTCTTACACATTTTTGAAATAATATAGATAACTTATTCAAATTTTTACATCAAGTTGCCTAACTCTAATTTTTTTGAATTTTTTGCCACTTAAGGGCCTATTTTTTCCATGATGATCCTGCACATGCCTGTAGATAATTTATTTTCATTGTTTGCATACCTTCTTTGACTCCCTACAAGTAATCATGAAAATACTCTGCATCATCTCCCTTTTGTCTTCTCTCCAACTGAACCGTCCAAAGGTTATTTTCAATCATCTTGTGGATTTTTTCATGATGAGATAAGGCTACCACAATCTCATCCTCATTCACCTTCAACTATTTCCTCCAACTATGTGGACTATGGGGTGTATGAACAACTTCTACTTCACATGAAGAAGCATCAAATTGTTCCTGGATTTCTTGAGTCACAAAACTCTCTTCTTCTACTAATTCATGTATACACTCATTCTAATTTGGAATTAGGACAACACTAATTCCACCTATAGAAATATCCTCAATTCCTTGATTAAGTGTCTCAACACAAGAGGGCTCAGGCTGCTCTATGTACTCATCATCCTTCTTAACTGAACTATTAGTTGATGGGACACTATCCTCCTAAAGAGAAGATGGAACCTATAAACCAATTGAAATCATCTCTCTTGTAGTCAGTTGTTTCTTGAACTTCTCAATTTTTTGCTCAACCGACCATCTTGAGAGATCAATTGCTACAGTTGAAACATGCTTCTCTTTTCTCCAAATGATTAACAATTCATATTGCAACTATTTGTAAACATCCTCATTCTCATCAAGGATAATGGACAAGATAGTGAGCATACTTTTCTTTACACTATCTAGATGTCTTCTCCTAATTCCTTATATGAAGCAATCGAACTGGAGAATAAGACCATCATGATCAAACATGATAATGCATGATTGTAGCTTTTCCATTGTTTCTAGAATCTTAACCATCCTATTGAAAGTAGGGCTTTTGATATTGCGTATCACCTGAAAGCTTTCAACCATCAACTGCATAACCTATCTCATTTTTCCATTATCAAAAGGAACTTTAGGAGTTGTAATCCTCATAATTTCACTTAGGCAATGGGAAAAATAATGTCTTACATCCTTATCTTTGTGTCTCAATAACCTATCTTCCTCCAAAGAGATCAGTACCAGAATCATACTTGCTCAAATTATCTGAGAAGGTGGTTGGTCCACCAAATGCAAGCAATTTACTACTTCCTCCAATGAACTGAGAAGAGTATCTTAGATTAGAAACAAGTGACCAATTTTATATCCTACCATAAAAATTCTCTTTCCAAACTCTATGTCACTCATTGAGTCCATGCTTATAAACTAAAATTTCTGATATGTTCTAATCAGCTGAAACAAAGTGCAACTACCCAACAGGTTGGTAGAATTTTTAGCTCTGATACCACTATAATGACCCTTGCTAATTCTAATGTAAATTTTTAGTTTTCTGCCATGGACATTTTGCCAAACACTTGTGTTGCAAATGTATTACTGTAGTAACTAATTTTCTATTTGTATTTTCTTGTTTTGAAATGATGCAATGATGCTTGAAACACCTAATTTATCAATGCTAATGTCTACTAATGTAATAGAGATGAAGTGCAAGTGTTTTTGTATTTTTCCAATGCAAATATATGACTTAACTCTAAGTAGATGACTAGCTACAAAAAACTAACATTTTGTCATACATTTTGTGTGCAACCTCCAAATGATTTATACTGCATATTAAGTCCCTAAGGATTACTACAACTTTGACATACAACTACTATGTATTAAGTCTAATTACAATACAACGACAAAATATTATATGATGATGATTTCTCTATAGAAAAGCTAATAAAAAATACAACTAGAATTACTAATGCAATACAATGAAGGCAATGATACAATAAGATGACTGGGAGTAATTACAATGTTGGTGATAATGACTGTGATTCCATTTATTGCAAGAAATGTTCCAAAATGCAATACCAAGACTCTATTTGCAGATGAATATAGAATGGTAAAACCTAGATTTATATTTTATGGGGTGACGCCTAGCAATGTGAACCAACTTGATTCCCTCTACTCATGTCTCTTGTGCCCATGGAGCAGTGTCCCAACTCCTTGATGGCTCACGATCTCTTCCTAGGAGAGATCAAATTCAAATATACTTCCCACCTTCACAATCGAAATGATAAAAGTTGTTGGGTGTAGTGCCTGAGAGCCATAAAAGTGTTTCTAGTTGTTGTGATCAAAGAGCTGATTGAAATTTCCAAAGACGACTACCTAGGAATTGACATGATATCCCTTAAAACAAAAACTTGTCACCTCAAAGTATTATTAGCGACCACACATCAAATATTATTATTGAACCTTTCTGATCTAGCACTTGTATTTGTCGCATCTACCTTTCCTTTAATTGATTCATTTGGCCTTATTTTCCTCTATCGAGAGAAAGCTAGTAAGGAGGTTTTGATTCTCAAGTATAACGACTTATTCCACAAATTAAATTTGTCCTATCTCTATTTTTTCAACTTCTATAAACATTACAATTTATCTTCTTGCAGATTCATCCTATCTACATAATCTTTTTCTTTTGTGTCTCCTTCTATGACTAAAAGTCGTCTTCAAACTGAAAATAGTCTTTCAACAATATCAAGGATTCCTCCAATGTAATTACTATTCTTAAATTATGCAAATCAATTTTCTCCAATGAAGTGATCTCCCAAAATATGTGAATTTATTCTTTCAAATAAAAATATCAAATCTTTTCCACATTTGGTCCCTGACCATTAAATTTGGAACAATATTGAATTATTCAGAAATGAACTTCTCCTAAAGTGTAATTGCAGCAATACAATAGCTACTGTACGTATTCAACTCTCAAAAATTAGTTGCAACAATAAACCAACTACTGCAATGATGGAGATGTGATAATAAAATAGCTATCACATCAATTCAGTTAGGGAAATAATACATAATCAGTTGCAGCTGTCAAATCTCTCCAATGAAGCACCTATATAAACCCTAGATGGATTTCTCCACAATTCCAGTTGGGATTAATCTTTCACAACTAAACCTAGTACTCTAGAGTCTTGAAACTCTTGAGCAAGCAAAGCATTCAAGCTTCTTACCAAATAGGTAATGAGAAATGAAATCTAAATCAAGCATACCCAAATGCTAAGCATATAGTCCCTCTAAATATTTCTCCAAGACTTCCAAGAAGCTTCTAGAAATAATATTATTTTATTCCCTTAAGTGACTTTTATAATTTATTATTTTATTTTAAGTCACTTTATTAAATTAATTAAATATAAAGTCATCTTTTAATTTTACTTTATTAAAATAAATTTATAAATATTAATTTAATACTTACTCTCTTATTTCTCCTGTTTAGCCTTTAGGAATAAATAAAGGCTAAACGCTCATCAAGGTGGCTATCAAAAAGGGGACATGACACTCTTTCTTTTTATCATTATGGTGGAGGCCCTAGGTAGATGCATCTCCAAGGCTTGGAAATGTGGGAGAGTGGAGTGGGTGTAAATCACTAGTGCTGTGTTGGCTGCCACCCATCAGCAATTTGTTAATGAAACCATGCTTTTTGGCAGAGCTCATGTTTAGAAGGCAAGGTGCTTCAAGGAGATCCTAGAGAAATACTCTCTTGCTTTGGGTCAAGAGGTCAGTTTGGAAAAGTCATAATTTTTCTTCTTTAATACTATAACACATAACAAGGATCAAATTATGAGAATTTTGAAATTCAAAAGGAAACTTCCCTGTAAATACCTTGGACTTCCACTTGCCAAGGGGGTGAAATCAGGAAAACTTTGGGATAATGTGATCAAGGTGGAGGACTCGATTTCCTCTTAGAAGTGTAGGTGGTTATCTTGGGTTGGTCACCTAACAAAACTCAAAGCAGTCATTGTTGCTTTTCCTTCCTACCTCTCTTCATGTCTTCCCATGTTGGCGGGGGCGTGAAAAACTATAAATAAGAAAATGAAGGATTTCTTTTGGAAAGGCACCTTTGAGTGGTGTAAATTCCCTTTGGTGAATTGGGAGAAGGTGTGTGAAAGAAAGGAAAGAGATGGGGTTGGCCTGAAGAATCTCCCACTTCAAAAAAAAGCTTTAGGTGCCAAATTAGTTTGGGTACTCCACACTAGGTAAGAGTCTTTAAATGGACAAGGATTTTAACAACAAAATATATGGCTAGGGAGGGGCATAGAATTTTCACTTCTAGTAATCTTCCTCTGGGTTCCATAATTTAAAATTTTATATGCAATTGTAGAGATGTTGTTTTGGACTCCTAACCTAGGAAGTCAGAGATGGGAGCAGAGCCTCTTTTTGGGAGGATTCTTGGAAAGGATTTCCCAATTTTTTTGAGGCAGGCGAGCTAGAGAATGTGAGAAATATCACTAAACATGCATGGGGAGATAGGGTAAGAGACTATTTGTTGGTCATAATAGTGGATGGTTGGCTTATAGTGGAGTGGAAGAGTGTGCGAGATCTGGGTCTTGACACTAAGGAAGTAGCCTATTTCGAAGCATCAATGAAAGATAGGGTGATCTGCTGTAGAGATGGCCTAGACATATTAAGATGGGGTGTTGGCCTGAATGGGGAATACAATGTGAAAGAAGGCTATAACAGGTTGATGGCTACTATTAAGGAGAATAAGCTTTGTAGCAACATGTGTTGGAATAATGTGTGCTTGCCTAAGGTTGATATTTTTACCTAGGTGGCTACCCAGGGAAGGATACTCACGGGGGATAGATTTTCCAATCTTGGATTCACTGGGGGGTTGCTTGTGCAAACAGAGCAAGGAATCCTGTGATCATCTAATTCTTAATTGCACCTATTCTCAAAGTTACTGGCAATGGCTGATTTCTAAGCTGAATTGGAAAATGATGCTATCAAAAAAATTGGTGGATGTGTTATTGAGCTAGCCTTCTTTGCATAAACAGACTTTATATGGTAATGTTTTGATTACTAATCCCTCTCTGTGATATGGGAAATCTAGAAAGAAAGGAACCAACACATCTTTTAGGAGAAGGAAATGTCATCTTAGTCATGTAACGCCCTGCCACGAAACCCTAGAGGACAACACACTAAACACCTAAAAAATGGACTTTTTTTTAAAAGTGCAATGTACACATGATTGCAAATGAAACGTTATCTTAAAATTCTAACCTAAGTCCTCTAAAGTTCATGACTATGCTACTAGATTCCCATTAACTAAACTAGCAAGAACTGAAAGTCATTACATTTAATTAAATTCCATCTACAATATGAAATTACATTTAATCATCACATTTACAAGATCAACTAATATGAAATAACTATTACATGATCCATAGATATCATTTAGAATCAACCCAATTAACGAACACATATTATAACACCTTTTACATTTTCCATTACATAAGAGATTTCAACATTCATTTACATCACTACATCATTACATTTGAACATCAATGTCTCCTCATATATATGTGAGGAGAGTACATCAAAACTATAATACATGATACAATAGATTTATGGTACAATACAAGTACATGAATATTAACCCACATGAACTGGAACAAGTGCAAAAGTCTTCAAGTCTAGGAGTAATCATCACGAACATGAAAAAAATGAGGGAAACTAATACAGTACAAGGCACATTCCACCCATCCATGTGGAACCCTAATGTCCACCCCCATGCTAGGAGATAGCATTAAGGTCCCACCACCAAATAGTCAAAAGACAAAAAACAACACATAGGCCAATATGACTCTAATGAACAAGTATAGTACAACATCACACGATAGTAACACCACTTCCAGAGGCACACAAATGTCAAAGGGAAACAAGAGATGAGGGAATACTAGGTTGTCATACGAGAAGTGTCAACACATAGTTTGTTATGGGTTACCCAAACAGATCTTCCTAGGCTTCGACCCCCATCTTGGGTTACCCTAGTAGCCTTTATCAATCTCCAGCCCCCATACAAACCTATGCAGAATCAACATACCCCCCACGAGGATGAGGTAGTTGAGCTTACCATTCTAGGCCTTCTCAACTCATCTCGAGCCTAAACAAGCACATGAGCAATGAGTGAGGCATTCCTTATCTTGATTAGTGTGATTACTACCCAACCCCCTAGTTTATTTTAGGTTATCACTTAACAAAACTCCCACATAGGTTACACTGGCACCACTTTGTGTGTTGACCCCCATTGAGAGCCATTCGCCTACTAGCAACTTGGAGACCCAAAGATATCAAAAGAGTAAAGCCAACTTGCACAATCGCAAGATCTCATTAACATATACAACAAGACGAGGCATAACCCTTCCTGCACACAAGTTCCAACCACATTGGTGAATATGATATGCAAGGCTAATGATTATCATATACACATTCATTTCAAACCCAACCATCACCAAGGTTTATCAAAAAAATTCCATCAAGAAGAGAATTTCCCCCTAGCCTCGAGAAGACTCCTAATACACAAGGAATTTAGACATTGAACAAAACTCACAAATATCCAACTTCACTACTTTCTAACTTAATTCATACAATAATTCAATTCAAAGACTTAAACAAAGAATGTAAGTTAAGTTGATAGTGCAACCATTGCATTTTCTAAATTTCCACCTTATGTCAGAAATGATCTATTTCTATATAGACTAACCTTCCATCTATTCTCCTATGTCTAAATCTTTCAATGATGTTTTCATTTTTCTACCATAATAAGCCCATAATAAAACAACATTATTGAATTAAAAGCATATACAAGTCTCTATTCATACGTACAATATTTATATATATATATATATATATCATTAAAGCAAGACTCTTTTCAAGTTATAAAGTGCATATTTTATTATATAGTTGTCAATATATATACATATATATATATATATACATATATATATATACATATATATATATACATATATATATATATCCACTGTCATAAATATAATGTATACCGTTATTCATTATTTGGCCAACTTCCATATGCTTTTTCATCGACTGATTTTCATATGTTTTTTTTCATTCACTAATTTCTACATGGCTTAACATTTAGTGAAAGGAATAAAGTTTAAAGCTCTCTGGCACATGAAATGTCACCGATATCTATGACAATATTCTCATGTTATTAGCTATTCAATCTAGAGATTACTCTTAAATTTAATCACATCCAAAATGGTGCTAACTCAAAATTGCATGCCAAACTTGGTTATTGAAATCTACAGAAAGATTAGAAGGATAATTTTTTTGGACACACCGACCAAACCATCCCACAGTTTGTTTTTCACTATGGTGGTGGTATAGGTAATTCGATTGGTTAGATTTAAGGAAAGGCGAAGTCTCACTACAGAGATCAACTACATAAAACAATGAGTATTCCTTTAGATCTAATTTATCATGTAATACCATAAACATCAGAGACTCAACTTAATATGTTATCAAGAAGATGTGATAGGAGTAGTATATTCTTAACCCAAAAAAAAATGAAATCTACAAAATGCATAAGAAGGTAGATACGACTTGGTTAGGGAGGTAGTCGCAGCCCAAGTAATGCCAACAGACTTTAAGTAGACAATTTATAGCATGAAGAACATTGATGAATGCCAGTGGGATTCTCCACACTCAATAGAATAGCTAATGAAACAAGGTCGATTCCAGTCTAGGATTAACTTTATTGATGAATAAACAATCGATTTCCATGAAATTATATAGCAAAACCATAGTATGTAATGAAAGTATCCAGACGCGGTTCCTAGATAATTTTCAAGGCACAAAAGAGTCCATTACACAAAGATTAAATTGAATGGTATGCAAAAGAACTTGATAACCATTGAATACAGGTGAGAGTAATAAGATGCCATAGATTCTAGACTAGGGTTTAAGATTGTTGACAATCAATTAAATCATAGGTAACAATAAAGAATACTCAGGAAAGCTTAGGGGTTTTCTAACCGGAAGTGAAATAGATACAGAGTAAGCAAAAAATAGTTTGAGCTAAAATCTTCTGAAGATGTAACTCCCATTTTATTCCATTCATTATTTAACAAAAAAAAAATCTTTTGCTTCAAATAGCTCAACATTAACATTCGTTTTCTAAATAGAATATCACTGGGAAAATGGTACAACCCATATTCTCCTGCTTGCTAGAGGAAGTTTTGTTGCAGAGCTCACCACTTCCAACTTGCAGTTTCAACATACATCCAAGATCTCAATGAACATAGTAATCCCCAATTTCAAAGCCTCCAAAATGGGTATGTGCGGGATCATCATGGAAAAAATAGACCCTTAAGTGGCAAAAAAATTAGAAAAATTAGAGTTAGTCCACTTGACGTAAAAATTTAAATAAGTTATCTATATTATTTAAAAAATATGTAAGAATAGAATCTGTAGCAAATTGAATGTAGTTTCTAAACTACTAGGTTTGTTTAAAAAAAAAATCTATTTGGTGAAAATTTGAAATTTCAATGTAGTGGTACTTAAATTTCAAGGAAAAATATGAAGTGGTGTTTGTCTAACCACCCTAACCACAATAAAATGATAATATTTTTTTATAAGATTTTAGATATAAGTAGAGGACTCATGCCCCGATGTGATGCATATTTTTGTAATTTTTTTCCAAGTAAATAATTAATTATGATTTTTTTATTACAACTTTTAAAATATAAAAACTTGTATGTCTAACCACCTTAACTTGGTCAAAACTTCATGAAATTGTTTTTTTTTAATCCTATAGTATGCAAAGCATAAAATGTGATGTATGCTTTGGATTCAAAAAATGTGATACTGTTTGAAAGCTATAGATGTTTTCCATTCAACTTATCAATCAGGACTTTAGTCATAATTTGAATAAAAAATGAATAATAATTACTTATTAAATTCAAAGTAAAGCATAATTTATATTGGTGGAAAGCTGAGAATCTCCTTTAAAACCTCTTTTTGTTTCATCAATTTTGGGTAAAAAAGTAGTCGTCAGCCACATACCTGGATCATATTGCCACTTTTTGGCCCATCATGATCCTGCACATACCCAAATCTAGAATCAAACTTTTGGGAACTGGAAAATTCCAAGAACAACAAAAATCATTCACGACAAAGCTCCAAGATTAGTTTTCAAAATAAACCAAAAGCCCCTTTCTTTGTTATCCCTAACTAATTTATTTACTCTTTTCTCATTCGTTGCAACATCACTTCTTTAAATTAATTAATTTATTTAATTTTCCCCCACTACCATCAACTTCTCCAATTTATTATTGTTTTATAATTTTTTCCATGTCTTGCAATTACAGACAATTAAATTAACTATTAAAATATTTAGTTTATTTAAAATTTTATTATTTGATAAAGTTGTTTGCACAATCACATCAATTTAATATATTCATTTAAATATTTCTTTTTTTAAACCATAAATTTTAATTTATTAAAATCAAATAAGGACTTTAATAAATTTTATTTAATCAATACTTCAATTGTACAGAAGTTTTTATTTTAATGAAATAATCAAACAAAAGCACTAATCATGTACATTACTCAAACGAACGTATTGTCAAGCTATACCTGACTGCAAAGTGAAACGGAAGGAAAAATGACAACAACATTGACATACCAACATGAACTGACCTTATAGATAGGGTGTGACAAATGGATACTCATCCTCGTCAAGGATGATGGCTCAATGAGGGGGACCCGATGATATCTCCAATTCAAATATTCTCCATTGGGTATAAGACATGCACAAACTTGGAAATTTAGGTGGAGTCGATACCTAGTACTTGCAACCTACAACAAACCACACGGTCAAATGTGTACATAGATAAACAAGCAAACACACCGTGAAGGGAAAATTACAGCATTGCAGGGCACTCACAAGCGAGTGATATGACCCCGTTTCCCTTCACCAATACATAAACACACAATAATCCGATATCAAATCATGATAAGAACATACATCTAATAATCACATAATTCTCATACCAATAATAACCCACATAATCAATTAAACTGATCTACTAAGCATGGTATAAACATAAAAATGAGATATAAAAGTGTCATCAAGTATCATTGTAACTAAGCATCAAAGTATCATAATATCCAAGTATCATAAAAAAAGTATCGTAATGTCCAAATACAACCAAGTAACTATCAGAAGTAGAAAGAAAACTGAGGGGCACTACATCCTCCCTCGCTAGGACTAGGCTTACTCTTGGAAGCCTACAAACAAATAGGGGTATAACTCTCCCATCTTGGAAGCATCCTCCCATGAACCATAAGAGTCATCATTTGGATCCCACTGGACCCTAACCCGCTCAATGTCTCATCCCCTAAGTGTGAGTCTCCTATGTTGTATGACACCCATGGGCTCCAAAGCCAACTACCCATCCTCTACCTATAATGCATTCCAATCAAGTACATGAGATATGTCTGGATAATGGGGTTTGAGAACTGAAACATGAAGCACATCATGAATGTGCGAGAGACAAAGTGGAAAAGAAAGATGGTATGCAACAGGACCAACCCTCTCAAACATCTCAAAAGGCCCAAAAAAATGTGGTGCGAGCTTAGAGCCTTTTCCTTAATGGATCAGACTCTTTTGCAGACACACCCATAGGAATACTCGGTCTCCATTTGAGAACTAATGGTCCACTCTATGAGCATTAGCATACTTCTTCTGTCTATCCTGGGCTGTCACCAAAAGCTCCCTAATACGAAACACCTACTACTCCATCTCCTGAAGCATCTCTAGACCAAGAGGAACTCTATCCTCCAAACAATCCCAACTCAACAAGGTCCGACAAGGGTAACCATATAATGCCTAAAAAGGAGGTATGCCAATAGATTTTTGATAATTATTATTGTATACAAAATCCACCAAATATAGGTAGTCCTCACAACGAGACTACTAATCCATGATGTACATCTGAAGCATATCCTTGAGGATCTAATTGACCCTCTCAATTTTCCCATTAGTCTCTGGATTATAAGTTGAACTAAAGTTCAACTGAGTCCCCAATTCATGTTGTAGGGACGTCCAAAGAGCTGAAGTAAATAGTAGATCTTTGTCTAAAATAATCCTGCGAGGAATATCATGTAACCTAACAATATACTCCATGAAAAATTTGGCCACTGATGAAGCATTGTATGGGGATCAGATAGGAGAGAAGTATGTCACATTCGTCAATATGTCCATAGTGACCATAATGGCATCATTCCGACGAGAAGAAATGGGAAAACCAACAATTAAATCCAATGAGATATATCCCATTTCCACTCTGGGACCAGATGAGGCTATAAAAGACCTGCAGGATGTTGGTGCTTTGCCTTCACTCTTTGACACTCTAGACATCTCAACACAAAATCAGCAATGTTTCTCCTCATTTTGGTCCAAAAATATAGTTGTCAAAGGTCGACGTGCATCTTTTTGACATCCAAATGAGCTAAATAGGGTGCCTAATGTGCCTCTGACATGATCAAAGTATGAAGATCTACTAAGGAAGGAGCATAAATATGACCCAAGTGCCTCAAAAGGCCATCTGACTCAAGAGAGTATCCTAAAAATCTTCCCTCTAAAACTCTACTTGAATCCACCTCAAACCTCACCTCCTAATACCAACTATCTAAAGGAAGTGCTACAAGAATCTAGCTCCTTAAGTCCACACCAAGAGTCACTACCGAAAGCTCATGTCTCCACTGACTAAGAACATCCACAACCACATTCTCATTTCCCTAAATGAATTTCACCTCAAAATCATACTCAAATAGGAATTCCATCCATTATCTTTGCCTAGCATTCAGATTAGGCTACATGAAAATATACTGCAAGTTATGGTGATCACTGTACAGATCAAATCGATGCCCCAATAGAAAGTGCCTCCATCTCATCAAAGCATGAACCATAATGGCTAACTCTAGATCATGTGTGGGATAATTCAACTTGTGACATGATCCCTGATTTTGTGAGACTCATAGGCAATCACACAACCATATCGCATCAACATTGCTCCTAAACCCTCCAAGGAAGCATCTATACAAACCACAAAATCCATAGTAGGATCAAGAACTGCTAAGATAGGTGCACTATTCAACCTCTCCTTAAGAGTTTGAAATTTTTCTAACACTTCTCTGACCAAATAAACTTATTCCCTTTCCTCTGAAGAGAAGTGATGGGGTGGGCTATCCTTAAGAAACCCTGTACAAATAGTCAGTAGTAACCTACTTTAAATCCATGAAACTACGAACCTTTGCAACATTAGTGGGTGCAGGAAAATCAATGATAGCTTGGATTTTTGAAGGATCCATGGAAATTCCCTCACCAGAGATAACATGACCCAAATATTTCACCTCCATCTGGAAGAACTCACACTTTGACAAATTTTCATACAACTAGTTCTCCCTCAAACACTAAAGCACCTACCTCAAATGCTCCTCATGCTCCTCCATGGTCCTCAAATAGATCAAAATGTCATCTAAAAACACCAGAACAAACCTATCAAGGTAGGTACAAAACACACCATTCATCAAACTCATGAACACAGATGACACATTTGTCAACCCGAATGGCATAACTGTGAACTCATAGTGTCTGTAACGAGTATGAAATGTGGTCTTGTGGATGTTTTCCTCAAAGATGTGCAACTAATGATATCTTAACATATGATTGATCTTCAAAAATACTGTAGCACCCTTGATTTGGTCAAATAGATCATCGATCCTCAGCAATGGATACCTGTTTCTCACTGTTACCTTATTCAACTACCGATAATCAATGCATAATCGAAGGGACCCATCCTTCTTCACAAAAATAACTAGTTCTCCCCAAGGAGAGACACTAGGATGAATAAACCCCTTCGCCAACAACTCCTGAAGTTGTAACCAAAGCTCCTTGAAGGACCTACTGACTGAGTCTGGCCACCCCGAGAACTAAAACCTGTTGGAGGTGCACTACCAATCTGTACACCTGTCTATCCACCTAAAGCCATAGCCAAATTCTCATTAACTATCTAAGCCTTATCTAAAGCTACCTCCATAGTTTTTGACTCAAACACACGAACACCCCCACTGATACAGGCATTCAATCCCCTAATAGAGTGTTGTACTAACATACACTCATCATCACCTATGCCAGAATACTGCTCAACTAACATCGCCATCTACCTTAGCTCATGGAACTCATCTGCATGACACTGCTGCTAATGATCAAACAAGAGTCGAGCTTTGAATCTCTCTAGAAAAATATCCCATGAGACTAAATCTATATCCAAATGAAGCTTTTGCTCCTCCAAATGCCACCACATGGAAGAAAAACCTCAGAGATGCATGATAGTGCACCTAGCCTTGGTGTTGCTACCATATGGATGCATTGCAAAACACTTGTTCAGATCAATTAACCAGGTCTCTACCTCCAAACCACTACCAAACCCATGAAAAGTAGGAGGACATGCTCATAAAAGGTCTCTCATATGTCCAACTAATATAGCCTCTTGCTCAACTACAATCTATCTCCTCTTGGGAGACCTCTCTCTCTCTCTGACCACCAACTTTTCACCATCCTATCTCATACCAAGACAGGAAAGAACCTCCTTAAGTAAGTAATGAAATTGTGTTCCCTCTAATCCTAGTTGTTCCAAATTCTGACCTCCAAATCCCTAATTTTTCTAGGAACCTTGTTGTTCCTCACAATCAAACTCATGGGAACTCTGAGGAGAGGAGTCCTAGCGATTAGCCCCATGTTCACCACCATGACCTCTACCATGCCTTCGACCTTGACCCTGACCTTTAGGCATTATCCTACAAAGAAACCACCAAATACAAGTTCAAGGTGTTAGACAAGGTCAACAAGGGAAAATGTAAACTTCAGAATCTATGCAACTAAAACAACTTAATGGGCTCTTGTATATACCCAGAGCACCCAGTGTTAGAACTTGGGCTCAGATACCATGTGTATCTCCCCACCATGAAACCCTAGAGGACAACACACTAAACACCTAAAAATGGACAATTTTTTTGTTTAAGTGTAATGTACACATGATTGCAAATGAAGCGTTATCTTAAAATTCTAAACTAAGTCCTCTAAGGTCCGTGACTACACTACTAGATTCCCATTAACTAAACTAGCAAGAACTGAAATTCATTGCATTTAATTAAATTCCATCTACAATAGGAAATTACATTTAATCATTACATTTACAAGATCAACTAATATGAAATAACTATTGCATGATCCATAGATATCATTTAGAATCAATTCAATTAACAAACATATATAATAGCACCTTTTACATTGTCCATTACATAAGAGAGTTCAACATTCATTTACATCATTACATCATTACATTTGAACATCAATGTCTCCTTGTATACATGTGAGGAGAGTACATCAAAAGTATAATACATGATACAATAGATTTATGGTACAATACAAGTAAATGAATATTAGTCCACATGAACTAGAACAAGTGCAGAAGTCTTCAAGTCCAAGAGTAATCACCGTGAACATGAAAAAAGTGAGGGAACACAATGGAGTACAAGGCACATTACACCCAACCATGTGGAACCCTAAGGTCCACCCCCTATTCTAGGAGATAGCATTAAGGTTTGACCAACAAATAGTCAAAAGATAGAAAACAACACATAGGCCAACATGACTCCAATGAACAAGTATAGTAGAACATCACATGACAATAACACCACTTCCAGAGGTGCACAAACATCAAAGGGAAACAAGAGATGAGGGAATACTAGGTTGTTTTAGGAGGAGTGTCATCACATAGTTTTCTATGGGTTACCCAAGCAGATATTTCTAGGCCCTGACCCCCATCCTGGGTTACCCTGGTAGCCTCTACTGATCTTTGAACCCCATACAAACCTATGCAAAATCAACATAGCCCTCATGAGGACGAGGCAATTGATATTTCTATTCTAGGCCTTCTCAACTCATCTGAAACATAAATGAGAATTTGAGCCATGAGTGAGGCATTCCTTATCTTGATTAGAGTGATTACTACCCAACCCCCTAGTTTATTTTAGGTTATCACTTAATTAAAAAACTCCCACATGGGTTACCCTGGCACCACTTTGTGTGTCGACCCCCATTGAGAGCCACTCCCCTACTAGCAACTAGGAGACCCAAATATATCAAAAGAGTAAAGCCAACTTGCACAATCACAAGATCTCATTAACATATATAACAAGGTGAGGCATAACCCTTCCCGCACACAAGTTCCAACCACATTCATGAATATACTATGCAAGGATAATGATCATCATATACACATTCATTGCAAACCCAACCATCACCAAGGTTTATCAAAAAAATTCCATCAAGAAGAGAATTTCCCCCTAGTATTTGGAAGACTCCTAATACACAAAGAATTTAGACATTGAACTAAACTAACAAATATCCCACTTCACTACTTTATGACTTAATTCATACAATAATTCAATTCAAAGACTTAAAAAAAAGAATGCAAGTTAAGTTAATAGTGCAACCATTTCATTTTCTAAATTTCCACCTTATGTCAAGAATGATCTATTTCTATATAGACTGACCTTCCATCTATTCTCCTATGTCTAAATCTTTTGATGATGTTTTCATTTTTCTATCATAATAAGCCCATAATAAAACAACATTAAATTGAATTAAAAGCATATACAAGTCTCTATTCATACGTACAATACCTATTGTTATACATATACAAAAGTATAATATATATATAAGTATATATATATATATATATATATATATATATATATATATATATATATCAAGGCTCTTTTCAAGTTACAAAGTGCAGATTTTATTATATAGCTATCTATATATATATCCACTGTTATAATTATAATGTATACCATTATTCATTATTTCGCTGACTTCCATATGTTTTTTCATTGGCCGATTTTCATATGTTTTTTTTTCATTCACTAATTTCTACATGGCTTAACATTCAGCGAAAGGAATAAAGGTTTGACGCTCTCTGGCACATGAAATTCCACCGATATCTATGACAATGTTCGCATGTTATTAGCTATTCAATCTAGAGATTACTCTTAAAGTTTATCACATCCAAACTGGTGTTAACTCAAAATTGCATGCCAAACATGGTTATCGAAATCTACAAAAATATTATAAGGATAAGTTTGTTGGGTGCATCGGCCAAACCATCCCACAGGCTATTTTTCACTTTGGCATTAGTATAGGTAATTCTATTTGTTAGATTTAAGGAAAGGAAAAGTCTCACTACAAAGATTGACTACATAAAACCACGAATATTCCTTTATATCTAATTTATCATGTAATTCCATAAACATCAGAGACTCAACTTAATTCATTATCAAGAAGAGGCAATAGGAGTAGTATATTCTTAACCACAAAAAAAATGAAATCTACATAATGCATAAGAAGGTAGATATAACTTGGTTAGGGAGGCAATCGCGGCCCAAGTAATGCCAACAAACTTTAAGCAGACAATTTATAACATGAAGAACATTGAAAAATGCAAGTGGGATTCTCCACACTCAACAAAATAGATAATGAAACAAGGGGGATGCCAGTCTACCATTAACTTTATTGATGAATAAACAATCGACTACCATGAAATGTTATAACAAAACCATAGTATGTAAGGAAAGTATCTAGACGCGAAACCTAGATAATTTTCAAGGCACAAAAGAATCCATTGCATAGAGATTAAATTGAATGTTATGCAAAAGAACTCCATAACCATCGAATATAGGTGAGAATAATAAGATGCCATAGATGACAGACTGGGGTTTCAAATTGTTGACAATAAATTAAATCATAGGTAACAATAAAGAATACACAAGAAAGCTTAGGGGTTTCCTAACCAGAAGTGGAATAGATATAGAGTAAGCACAAAAGAGTCTGAGCTAAATTCTTCTGAAGATATATTTTCCTATTTTATTCAATTCAAGATTTAACAAACAAAGAATCTTTTGCTTCAAACAACTCAACATTAACATTCATTTTCTAAACAAAATATCACTGGGAAAATGGTAGAACCTAGATTCTCCTACCTGCCAGAGGGAGTTTTTTTGTAGAGCTCACCACTTCCAACTTGCAGCTTCAGTACACATCCAATGTCTCAACGAACACAGTAATCCCCAATTTCAAAGCCTCTAAAATCCAAAATCAAACTTTTAGAAACCAAAAAATTCCAAGAATAGCAAAAATCATTCACGACAGAGCTCCAAGATTAGTTTTCAAAAAATAACCAAAAGCCCCTTTCTTTGTTATCCCTAACTAATGTATTTACTCTTTTCCCATCTGTTGTAGCATCACTTCTTTAAATTAATTAATTTATTTAATTTCCCCCCACTACCATCAACTTTCCAATTTATTATTATTTTATAATTTTTGCCATGTCTTCCAATTACACACAACTAAATTAACTATTAAAATATTTAGTTTATTTAATTTATTCTTTGATATAGTTGTTTGCACAATCACATCAATTTAATATATTTATTTAAATATTTCTTTTTTTTAAAACCATAAATTTTAATTTATTAAAATCAAATAAGGAATTTAATAAATTTTATTTAATCAATACTTCAATTGTATAAAAGTTTTTATTTTAAAGAAATAATAAAAAAAGCACTAATCATGTACATTACTCAAAAAAATGACAACATTGATGGACCAACACGAACTAACCTTACAAACAGGGTGTGACAAACGAATACTCATCCTCGTCAAGGATGATGGCTCAATGTAGGGGACTCGATGCTATCTCCAATTCTTGACTATATTCTCCATTGGGTATAAGGCACACTCAAACCTAGAAATTTAGGTGAAGTTGATGCCTACTACCTGCAACCTATAGTAAACCACATGGTCTAACGTGTACATAGACAAACATGCAAACACACCATGAAGTGAAAATCGCATCGTCGCATGGCACTCACAAGCAAGTGATGTGACCCTATCCCCCTTCACCAATACATCAACACACAATAATCAGATATCAAATCATGATAAGAATATACATCTAATAATCATATAGTTCTCATATTAATAATAACCCACATAATCAATTAAACTGATCTACTAAGCATGGTATAAGCATAAACATCAGATATAAAAGTGTCATCAAGTATCATCATAACTAAGCATCAAAGTATCATAATATCCAAGTATCATCAAAAAAGTATCATAATGCCCAAATACTATTGGATATTGTTGATATGTGGTTGTCATTGATGTCAACACTATTGGAATTAATATCTTTAAGGCTATATATGTTGAGGATATTGAGAAAATTGTATTAAAATAAGTTGCAGGTTATCTGTGGTGTAGTGAAGTTCAGCATGGTGGCTAGCTCAGTATATTGATGATAAGAGGTTTTGGAATAAAAGGTTTATTGACCAGTATATCTAGTTTATCCACATGAAGTTTCAAAGGTTCACATGAAGATTTGATTGAGTTATGAGTATCTATGTTCTGAAAGTTGTTATGTTGCTTTAGTTGGTGTTCTTGAAAGAAGATGATGTGATTCTAGTAATTTGATTTGTTGCAGATGCTTCTCTAGTAATTCATGATGCTTGCGGATGTTTCTAGATCATGCTCTATCTATGTTGTTGGTTCATATTGATCGTTGTGCTCGCGATTGGTGATTTTCTTTTGTGAGTTCATGTTTTTCATGATCATGGCCGACAAGGTGATTATAGTGTGTTGTGGATCTTCGAGGCATAATTGTTTAAGGTGTTTTGTGTTCAATATATGTTTTTTTGGGTCCTTGCTATGTTTTGGCTGACATTGTTTGGTGCACATTTATAATTGTTTATTGATATGGGCCGACAGTTTGTACATGTTTTATATTTTTTTGGGCCAACATGTAGCTGATGTTATCCTTAGTTGCAGATATATATGATTGATTGTTTATACCATTTGAAGGCTTGGTGTGTGATGTATGTTGAGTGTTGTGTGCTAACAATGTTCTAATCTTTCGAAGGCAGAAGTAAAGTGTGAAGAAGAGTGAGTAGAAGAAAGTGTTTATGTGCTTTAGGGTTCAAAAATATTTTTGAGATCACTTGTAGCAATGGACGAAAGCCAGAAGGAGAAGCAAATTAAAAATGTAATATCTTCATTGATAATGTCCAAGACATGTTTCGAAGAATTCCACCCCTCATCAATTGGAGTGACCATACAACAATGAGATTACATGGGAGTATAAATAGACAAAATGGAGACAAATCCACTTTATCGAACTCCGCTTAAAATGCTAACTCCAAAGCATCATTAAAAGAATCCCAACTTTTTAAGGGACAAATAAAATTTTAAAGATTAAAACTTTAAATGTGCAGGAACTGTTTGGCACACAGGCCAAAAAAGGTTGAGGGTTTACGGAAACCCCCAAGTCCAACGTTTGAGAAACAAATTGAACAAGAGGGGTCCACACTCTTTTACAAAGAGACACATTTTCCAAAGAAGACAATGATGCATGATCCAAGGCACCAAAAAAAGAGCCCGTAGGGGTAGTCAAAGAAACACACTAGAAGATGAACAACACAAAGGCTGGTTGGTGAAGAGATCCAGTGGAGGAAAGCACGTGCACACGCGGGAAAAAGGACCACCAGGTCAGGCTCGAGCCGCCTAAGGTAGGGGTGTGAAATCACGGCCTACAACAGAGGTGACAAAGAATGGTGATAGGGCGAAGTTGTGGCAAAAAGCTAGCGTGGATGACCTAGTAACACCAAGACGCAACCAGCTGAGGTGACAAGGACACACAGTAACTGTGAAGGCCAAAATAAGCAGTGACGGAAAGAAGTCGTGGTAGGAGCTTGGCAAGGAGAAACGAACAGGGGAAACGGTGATGAACCACCATGAGACAAGCAAAAGCCAAAGAGATCGGTGGGCTAGAATGGATCATGGGCCAGCAGGCCAAAGAAACCAGCAGACCAGGGCCGAAGAACTAGCAGAGTGTGCGACAGAGAAGGCCATAGAAGCGGCAACAGCCTGAGCAAATAGGGCAGGGGCGACAATGGTAACGGTGGGACTTGATAGCAGCAACAAAAGACTCGACGAGGCTACAAATGAGCTCCAAAGAAGAGCATGCAGAGCAGCGATGGAGAAAGGAGGCTCCAATCGTGGTGGGGGCTGGCAAAAGAAATGCAACATATTTAAGAACAAAGGCTCCACTACGAAGAGAACGACAACAACCAAGAAGGAGCTGAAACCAAAAATGGTGATGACGAAAAACTTGGTAGTGGTCAGCAAGGAAGAGCACAACTAGGCTGGTGACGAGAGCTCGAAGAGCTCAAGCATGATGATAGCAGCAAGAGTCAAAGTTGTGGCTAAAAGAGAACCACAGAAGACTCAGGGGCGACAGCCATGAATTCAAACCAATAGAGGATCGAGGTTGGCAATGAATTCCAAACAAACATGTAGCAAAAATGCCATCCCTGAAAACCTATGACAAATAAAGAGCTTTGAGCAGCAAGAAGAGTTGAAAATGGATGACGAAGAAGAGTTGCGACTGGAAAACATCCAAAGGCAATGTGAAAGGATGAAACGTTTTAGGGTTCAAATTTTTTTTGAGATCACTTGCAGCAATGGATGAAAACCAAAAGGAGAAGCAAATTAAAAATTTAATATTTTCATTGATAATGTCCAAGACATGTTTCGGGGAATTCAACCCCTCATCAGTTGGACTGACCATACAACAATGAGATTACATGGGAGTATAAATAGAAAAAATGGAGACAAATCCACTTTATCGAACTCCGCTTAAAATGTTAACTCCAAAGCATCTCAACCTTTTAAGGGACAAATAAAATTTTAAAGAATAAAACTTTACAAAGAGGCACATTGTCCAAAGGAGACAATGATGCATGATCCAAGGTGCCAAAAAAAGTGTCTGCGGGGCCAGTGAAAGAAACACACTAGAAGACAAGCAATACAAAGGTCAATCGGTGAAGAGATCCAGCAGAGGAAAGCATGTGCACACGCGGGAAAAAGGACCACCAAGTCGGGCTTAGGTAGCCTAAGGCAGGGGTGCGAAAGAATAGCCAACAGTAGAGGTGACAAAGAATGGTGATGGGGCGAAGTCATGGCAAAAAGCTAGTGTAGAGGGCCTGGTAACACCAAGATGCAGCCAGCTAAGGTGATGGGGACATGCAACGATAGTGAAGGCCAAAACAAGCAACGATGGCAAGAAGCCATGGCAGGAGCTCGGCGAGGAGAAACTGATAGGGGAAATGGAAACAAACCAGCATGAGAGGAGCATAAGTCAGAGATCAGTGGGCTAGAACGGAGCACGGGCCAATAGGCTAAAGAAACCAACAGACCGAGGCCAAAGAACCAGCAGACCGCATAGTGGAGAAGGCCACAAAAGTGGTAGCAGCCCAAGTGAATAGGGCAAGGGCAGCAGCGGCAATGGTGGGACTTGGCAGCAGCAGCAGAAGACTCAACGAGGTTCCAAAGGAGCTCCAAAGAAGAGCATGCAGAGCAGCGATGGAGAAAGGAGGCTCCAATCATGGTGGGGGCTAGCAAAAGAAATGCAGGATATTTAAGAACAAAGGCTCCATTGTGAAGACAACGATGACAGCCAAGAAGGAGCCAAAACTAAAAATGGTGAAGACGAAAAACTTGGCAGCGGTTGGCAAGGAAGAGCACAACGAAGTTAGTGACAGGAGCTCGAAGAGCTCAAGCATGATGACGGCAACAAGAGTCAAAGTTGCGGCCAAAAGAGAACCACAAAAGACTCAGCGGCGGCAACCATGAAGTCAAACCAGTAGAGGATCGGGGTTGGCAATGAATGCCAAACAAACATGCAGCAAAAACGCCATCCCTGAAAACCTGCGACAAATAAAGAGCTCTAAGTAACAGGAAGAGTTGAAAATGGACGACAAAGAAAAGCTGCAACTGGAAAACATCCAAAGGAAACGTGAAAGGATGAAACGTTTTAGTGTTCAAAAACATTTTTGAGATCACTTGCAACAATGGACAAAAACTAGAAGAAGTAGATTAAAAATGTAATATTTTCATTGATAATGTCCAAGACATGTTTTGGGGAATTCCACCCCTCATCATTAAAAGCGTCTTAACTTTTTAAGGGACAAACAAAATTTTAAAGATTAAAACCTTAAACGTGTGGGAAGTTTTTGGCATGCAGGGCAAAAAAGGTTGAGGGTGCAGGGTTTCCACGTAAAAAATTCTTGGTGTTATGTGTGTTTTTGATGTGGTGATTGTTTATGCTTTCATGTTTATATATCAGATATGAGAATAAGTTTAAATTGTATAATTTCTATGACAACTGATTTAACCCCCCATCTCAGTTGTCTATTCTTGTGTTGCCAACAATTGGTATCATAGCAGGTTCCTCAGAATAATTTTAATAGCTTGAGGTGATCCGGGATGGTGACATATAAGAAGGATAGTCTGAGATTTGATGGAACTAATTATTCTTTGTGGAAGACTCGAATGGAGTGTCATCTGAGATGCATTGGTGAACCTTACTGGACAATTACAAAGAATAGGTATATCATCCCACAAATTGGCCCTTCTACTATAGGTGATATTAAGGAATATGAGTACAATATTAGGGCTAAGGAAGCATTGTTGAATGCTCTAACTGATTCCGAGATGAAAAATGTAATGGAGCTGAAGACTGCTTATGAGATCTGGAAAAAGTTGGAAACTTTGTATGAAGGTGATACCCATGTGAAGATTGATAAGTTGCAAAGCCTAAAGGGAAGTATGAAATGTTGAGAATGGGTGAAGATGAGAACACCATTTCTTTTATGCAGAGAGTGAATGAACTTGTGTGTAGTATCAGATGTGCTAGTGGAACATTGGAAGAATTAGAGATTGTTGCTAAAGTGCTTAGATCCTTTCTTGTTGCATACAAACACAAAGCTACTGCTATTGAGGAGATTTGGACTATAACAAATGTAACCAAAGACATGTTGATTAGTAAGCTTATTTCTTTTGAGTTAAGTGAGTTTGGTGAATCTCTTCCTAAGACAGAATATGCATTCAAAGCTACTATCTCTTGAAAATATAAGTAGAGATATGATCCGGGAGAAATTTCTTCTAGAAAAATGTCTAAGTATGAGAAAGAAATGAGAGAGATTGAATAAGAAGAGAGAAAACTAGATGATCTTGAAGCGCATATTGTCAAGAGGGTAGCCAAAGGAGAAGGTAAGTATAAAGGGAAATTATCTCTTAAATGTTTTTCTTGTAATAAGATAGGTCAATTTTCCTCAAGGTATCTAGAAAGAGTTCTTAATCCAAGAACTAACAAGCCTAGATTCCAAAGAAAGTGTTATTATGTTGTTGATGAAGGTGTGACAGATGATGAATCTAATAAAGGGAATTTAAGTGAGGATGAATGGTTGTTTATTGCTATCAAGGAAAATGATCCATTACCTACTGAATCTGATACTTGCAAAAATGTGGAGAAAGCTCTAGGTGTGAAAGTTGAAGAAAAAGATGAATGGGTGATTGACAGTGGATGCTCTCATCACATGATAGGTGATAAAAATAAATTTGTGAACTTGGAAAAGTATGATGGTGGTGTTGTAATATTTGGTGATGACAAAGTTGGTGTAATTCGTGGTAGAGGATCCATTTCTCTTGATGGTAAGCATAATACTGATGATCTATATGTGGAAGGTTTAAAGCTTAATATCTTAAGTGTTGGATAGATGGTTGACAAGGGATACATTCTTCAATTCAAAAATGGAAAGTGTAGAATATTGGGGAGTTCTAGAAATGTGATTTCATTTGGTACAAAGATAAAAGGTAATATCTTTCACCTAAGTGCTATTGGTAAAATTTGTCTGATTGTTCAAGTTGATGAAAGTTGGTTGGGGCATAGGAGAATGTGTCATGTAAACTTTGATAATATTATCAAGATAATTTCTACTTAGGAAGTGAGAGATCTTCCTAAGTTGATAAAACCTACTAATACTATATGCAAGGAATGTCAGTTAGGGAAACATACTAGAGTTTCATTCTTGAGCAAATAGCATTGTTCAAAAGAATTGTTGGAGCTTGTGCATATTAACTTGTTTGGTCCTTCTAGAGCCAAAAGTTTACAAGGAGACAGGTATTTCATGTTACTTATTGATGATTATTCTAGATTGATGTGGGTTACTTTCGTAAGGGAAAAATTTGAAGCTCTAAAGAAATTCAAGATTTTTAAGGCTATGGCTGAGATAGAGATAGGTCTGAAGATTAAATCTTTGAGATTAGATAGAGGTGGTGAATTCACTTCCAGTGAGTTTAATTCTTTTTGTGAAGAGCATGGGATAAAGAGACAATTATCTGCCCCATGGACCCCCTCAACAAAATGGAGTTATGGAAAGGAAGAACAAGACAATTCAAGAAGTTGCTAGGACCATGATGTTGGGAGGAAATGTTCCACATGTATCTACTAGTGAGAAGCTATGAGTACTATCGTTTACACTCTCAACTAGGTACATGTCAAAGGTGATACTAGTAAGAATCCTTATGAGCTATGGTATGGTCATGAGTCTACTATTAGATACTTCAAAATCTTTGGGAGTAAATGTTAAATCAAAAGAGATGAAGATAGAGGAAAGTTTGATGCTAGAAGTGATGAAGGAATCTTTCTTGGTTATTCCACTAAAAGTAAAGCCTACCGGTGCTACAATAAGAGATTGAGGAATGTAATTGAAAGTGTTAATGTCAAGGTTGATGAAGACACAATTAGACTATCCAGAACCTATGGATATGATTCAGACAATCAAAATGACAGTTCAGATAAAGTAAAGAAAGTTCAAACTCCAAATCAAGTTCAGATCATTCTGATGAATTAGGAAAATCAAGAGGAAGGAACTAGTGAAAGTGTAGAAGTGAGATCACAATAGCCTAAAGTTCAAGAACATCCTAAGACTCCAAGGTATGTAAGACTAAATCATTCAGAAGATCAGATTATTGGTGATAAGAACAAAGGTGTTCAAACTAGGAGAAAAATTGTAGAAGAATATTGTTTGATCTCAAAGACTGGGCCTAATAGTGTCAATGAAGCATGCAAAGATGAACATTGGGTGGAAGCAATGAAAGAAGAACTACTAAAAATTGAGAAGAATGATACATGGATTCTTGTTCCTAGACCTAAGGACAAAAATGTAATTGGAACTAAGTGGGTATTTCAGAACAAACTGAATGAACAAGGTGAAGTTGCTAGAAACAAAGCAAGACTTGTGTGTAAAGGATATTCTCAGATGGAAGGAATTGGATTTGAAGAAAAAATTTCTCTTGTTGCTAGGATTGAAGCTATGAGACTATTTATTGCTTATGTTGCTTACAAAAACTTCAAGGTTTATCAAATGGATTATCAATTCAACATTTCTAAATGGTGAACTAGAAAAGAAGTGTATATTGAGCAACCTGATGGATTTCAATTGACTGATCAAGGAGATATGGTTTGTCAGTTGAAGAAAGCATTGTATGGACTTAGGCAAGCCCCAAGAGCATGGTATGCCAGATTGGACAAGTATTTGTTGAAGCTTGGATTTAATAAAGTTATTGTTGTTAGTAATTTGTATTTCAATATTGATCATGATAAATATTTGATTGTTGAAGGCTTTGTTGATGATATCATTTTTGGAGGAGATGATAGTTTGTGCATGAATTTTGTTGATGAGATGCAGAGTGAGTTTGAGATGTGTATGATTGGATATGAAATTATTTTTGGGATTGCAAATTACTCAGCTAGATAGAGGGATCTTTATATCTCAGTCCAAGTATGTGAAAGAATTGCTAAAGAAGTTTTGTATGGAAGATTCAAAGCTAGTTGGTACACTTATGGTGAACGGATGTAAATTAACACAAGATGATGATTCTCCTAAAACAAATCAGACTAGATACAGATCTGTGATTAGTGGATTGCTCTATTCGACTCAAACTAGACCTGATATCATGAATGGCGTATGCATTATTGCAAGATTTCAAGTTGATCCTAAGGAATCTCATGTGACAGCTATGAAGAGGATTTTCAGGTACTTGAAGGGGATGGTTGATTTTGGCCTATGGTATCCTAAAGAAGATGACCTTACTTTGAGTGCTTTTACTGATGCTGATTAGGCAGGAGATGTGAATGACGGAAAGAGTACTAGTGGTGGTGCATTTTCTTGGGAAGGAAGTTGATTTCATGGTTAAGTAAGAAGTAGAATGCCATTTCTTTATCTATTGTAGAGGAAGAATACATTGTTGCTGCTAACAATTGTACTCAAGTATTGTGGATGAAGCAGATGTTGAAAGATATCATAGTTATGTCTAGTGAACCTATTGCTATATTTTGTGATAATTCAAGTGCAATTAATATTTCTAAGAATTCGATGTTGCATTCAAAAACCAAGCATATATCTATCAAGTTTCACTTTTCGAGAGAGAAGGTGAGTGAAAAGGAAGTCAGATTGGAGTATGTTCCCACTAAGGAATAGATTGTAGATATGTTTACCAAGCCCTTTCCTAAGGATACTTTTGAGTATCTTAGAGGGAAGCTAGGGGTGATTACCCCTCCTAATCGGAATTAAGATGCATTGACTTGCATCAGTCTGTGCATTTCATAGTCATATCTTGTGATCCAGATTGATGTTGTGGTGGCTACTACTCAAGGGGAGTGGTCAGATGTTTAGAAATGTAGTTCAAATCTTGTGTGGAGAAAGATAATGTGTATCTTTGTCATTGATATGAAAGGCGGAGAAGAGTCATGTGAAAATTTGTGAAAGAGTTAAGGAGAAAAGAGTCAAAATCTAAGGGGCAAAAAGTGCTAAGAGAAATTTGTGTTGATGGTGTTTTTTCACATCATGTGTTGCCATCAATGCCAAAGGGGGAGATTGTTGGATATTGTAGATATGTGGTTTTCATTGATGTCAACACTATTGGCATTAATGTCTTTAAGGTTGTATATGTTGAGGATATTGAGAAAATTGTAATAAAATAAGTTGTAGGTTGTCGGTGGTGCAGTGAAGTTTAGCATGTTGGATAGCTTAGTATATTGATGATAAGAGGTTATGGATTAAAAGGTTTGTTGACCAGCATATCTATTTTATACACATGAAGTTTTAGAGGTTCGCATGAATATTTGATTGAGTTATGAGTATATGTGTTCTAACAGTTGTTCTATTGCTTTAGTTGGTGTTCTTGAGAGAAGATGATGTGATTCTAGTAATTTATTTGTTGTGGATGCTTATGTGGTAATTCATGATGCTTGTGGATAATTCTAGATCTTTCTCTATCTTTTTTCATGGCCTGCATTGATCGTTGTGTTCGCGATTGGTGATTTTCTTCTGTGAGTTCATATTTTTCATGATCCTAGCCAACAGGGTGATTGTAGCGTGTTGCAGATCTTTGAGGTATAATTGTTTAAGGTGTTTCATGTTCAAGACATGTTGTTTTGGGTCCATACTATGTTTTTTATGACATTGCACTATGTTTTTTTTTACATTGTTTGTTGTGCATTGATAATGGTTCATTGATTTGGGTCATCAGTTTGTACACGTTTTATATTTTGTTGGGTTGACATGTAGCTGATGTTATCCTTAGTTGCAGATATATATGATCGATTGTTTATAACATTTGAAGGCATGGTGTGTGATTTATGTTGTGTTGTATGTGAATAATGTTCTAATCTTTCGAAGGAAGAAGTAAAGCGTAAAGAAGAGTGAGTAGAGGAAAGTGTTTATGTGCTTAATCGGAACTGTAATCAAGCATTAGAAGATGCTATTTTCTCAGTTCAAAATCTTTTGGATATAATTTGAATGTGACTGTAAGGTAGTGAGTCTTACTTTGGATAGTAAGCCTTTTGTATTTGAGCAGTGAGCTTTAGGTAGTGTGACTAAATGCATGTGCATTCCCCATTTATAATCCTTTTATACTTTTAATAGAGTATAATCTTGTGGATTAACCTCCACTGTGGTTTTTCCCCTAACAGGGTTTCCATGTAAAAAAATCTTGGTGTTATGTGTGTTTTTGATGTGGTGATTGTTTATGATTTCATTTTTATATATCAAATCTAAGAATAAGTTTAATTTGTATAATTTATGTGACAACTGATTCACCCCCCTCTTAGTTGTTTGCTTTTGTGTTGCCAAAAATTGGTATCAGAGTATGTTCCTTGAAAGAAGTTTAATAGCTTGAGGTGATTCAGAATGGTGACATATAAGAAGCATATTTTGAGATTTGATGGAACTAATTATTCTTTGTGCAAGACTCGAATGGAGTGTCATCTAAGATGCATTGGTGAACCTTACTAGAAAATTACAAAGAATAGGTATATCATCCTATAGAATAGTCCTACTACAGGTGAGATTAAGGAAGCCGAGTACAATATCAGGGCTAAGCAAGCATTGTTGAGTGCTCTAACTAATTTCGAGATGAAAAATGTAATGGAGTTGAAGACTACATATGAGATATGGAAAATTTTGGAAATTTTGTATGAAGGTGATACCCATGTGAAGATTGATAAGCTACAAAGCCTGAAAGGGAAATATGAAATTTGTTGAGAATGGGTGAAGATGATAACATCACTTCTCTTATGTAGAGAGTGAATAAATTTTTTTGTAGTATCAAATGTGTTGGTGGAACATTGGAAGAATCAGAGATTGTTGCTACAGTGATCAAATCCTTGCTTGCTGCATACAAACACAAAGCTACTACTATTGAGGAGATTTGGACTATGAAAAATGTAACCAAAGACATGTTGATTGGTAAGCTTATTACTTTTGAGTTAAGTGAGTTTGGTGAATCTCTTCCTAAGACAGAATCTACATTCAAAGCTACTATCTCTGAAAAAGATAAGTAGAGATATGATCTGGGAGAAAGTTCTTCTAGAAAAATGTCCAAGTATGAGCAAGAAATGAGAGATATTGAAGAAGAGAGAAAACTAGATGAGCTTCAAGCACTTATTGTCAAGAGGGTAGCCAAAGGAGAAGGTAAGTATAAAGGGAAATTGCCTCTTAAATTTTTTTCTCGTAATAAGATAGGTCATTTTGCCTCAAGGTGTCTGGAAAGAGTTCCTAAGCCAAGAAATAACAAGCCTAGATTCCAAAGAAAGCATTATTATGTTGCTAATGAAGGTGTGATAGATGATGAATCTAATAAAGAGATTTTAAGTGAGGATGAATGGGTATTTATTACTATGAAGGAAAATGATCTAGTACCTACTAAATCTGCTAGTTGCACAAATGTGGAGGAAGCTCTAGCTACCAGAGTTGAAGAAAAAGATAAATGGGTGATTGACAGTGGATGCTCTCATCACATGATAAGTGATAAAAATAAATTTGTGGACTTGGAAAGTATGATGGTGGTGTTGTAAGATTTGGTGATGACAAAGTTGGTGTAATTCATGGCAAAGGATCCATTTCTATTGATGGTAAGCATAATACTGATGATGTTCTATATGTGGAAGGTTTGAAGCATAATCTCTTAAGTGTTGGACAGATGGTTGACAAGGGATAGAATCTTCAATTCAAAAATGGAAAGTGTAGAATATTGTGGAGTTCCAAAAATGTGTTTGCATCTAGTACAAAAATAAAATGTAATATTTTTCACCTAAGTGCTTCTAGTAAAATATGTCTGATTGCTGAAGTTGATGAAAGTTGGTTGTGGCATAGGAGAATGTGTCATGTAAACTTTGATAATATTATCAAGATAAGTTCTACTCAAGAAGTGAGAGATATTCCTAAGTTGATAAAACCTACAAACACTATATGCAAGGAATTTCAGTTAGGGAAACATACTAGAGTTTCATTCCTAAGCAAATAACATTGTTCAAAAGAAGTGTTGGAGCTTGTGCATACTGACTTGTTTGGTCCTTCTAAAGTCAAAAGTTTACAAGGAGATAGGTATTTCATGTTACTTATTTATGATTATTCTAGATTGATGTGGGTTACCTTCTAAAGGGACAAATATAAAGCTCTAGAGAAATTCAATATTTTTAAGGCTATGGTTGAGACAAAGACGGGTCTAAAGATTAAATGTATGAGATCAGATAGAGGTGGTGAATTCACTTTTGGTGAGTTTAATTCTTTTTGTGAAGAACATGGGATAAAGAGACAATTATCTGCCCCATGGACCCCTCAATAAATGGAGTTGTGGAAAGGAAGAATAGGACAATTCAATAAGCTGCTAGGACCATGATGCTGGAAGGAAATGTTCCACATGTATCTACTAGAGAGAAGTTGTGAGTACGGCCATTTACACTCTCAACTGGGTACATGTCAAAAGTGATACTGTTAAGACTCCTTATGAGCTATGGTATGGTCATAAGCCTACTATTAGATACTTCAAAATCTTTAGGAGTAAATTCTATATCAAAAGAGATGATGATAGAGGAAAGTTTGATGCTAGAAGTAATGAAGGAATATTTCTTGGTTATTGTACTAAAAGTAAAGCCTATCGGTGCTACAATAAGAGATTGAGGAAATTAATTGAAAGTGTTAATGTCAAGTTTTATGAAGACACATTTAAACCATTCTAGAGTGAAGGAGGTTGATTCTAGTAAGTGCAATTTCACAGAATGGGATGCAAGCTTGCATTGTAGTCTTAATGGCCTTTGGGCTCCTCCTACATAACTGGTGAGGGGGGATCCAAAACTTTGGAAAAGAGGAATTCTACACAATGGGCACCCCTAAAGCCATGTTGGTTCAAGCTAAACTTTGATGGCACCTCATGGGGCTACCCAAGCGATTCAAGGGCTAGTTGCATAGTTCATGATTGGCAAGGAAAGATAGTTGGTCAGTTGGAAAAACCCTTGTTGAAGGAAACAAATAACAAGGTGGAAATGCAAGCAACAATCCTCAACTTCAAGTTGTGTAAGAAGATGAAGATAACAAATTTGGCCATTGAAGGTGACTCCACACTAATAATCAATGCTCTCAAGATGAGAAAGGTGCTCAATTGGAAATTGGTAACAAGCAGTGCAAACTTTAGTGGCCAATATTTTCCAATTGACGAATTCTAGGAATCGGCCAAGTCCAAATTGGCGAATTTCTCACACCCAACAGGATGTCCAAATCGCCCGAATTTTATGAACTATAGGTTCAATGAATGTACATTCACCAATGAGTCTTTTTATGAGGCATATTTAAGCAACAAATTTTCAATTTTCAAACTACGCATTTCAATTGGAACGACTAATATTTTTTCCTGGAATCCTAAAAGCATTTAATAAAACACCTACATATTCGCTAATACTATTAAAACAACATTGCATCAGGACCCATTTCGCCAATTAAAATTTACAAATAGGTTCTTGTGAAGACCCATTTCACCAATTAAAATTTATAAATAGTTGCTCATGAGGACCTATTTTTCCAATAACATTAAAAAATAACTACATTTGAGGACACATTTCACCTTGAAAATTACAACGTATCATTGTATAAGCACGAGGGATTCGCCAAATTTTTAATATACCATTTAAATATCCCGCAAAATTCACCAAATATTGAATCATGGATTGATATAATATCAAAAGTGTCATTTATTCTTACAAAATTTTTTCGGTTCCAAGGTTGTACTTCTCAATTCGGAAGTTAGGGAAAGCCGAAAACGTAGACTTAAAAGGTGAGTGATCATTTCTTCATAGTGTTATTAGTTATAATAATAGATTTTCTTTATCTCTTTTCCATTCTTTATTCAACAAAGTGAACCTTAGAACCAAACTCTGAAGCTTCAATGTTTTCGAAACCTTCGACCCACCAAGTAGAAAGATGACCAAGAAAGACTTGCAACTCAACAAAGTGAACCATCAACCAAGTTGGGGAATTGGGAATTTATGAAAATTTAGAACCTTGCGACAAGGTTATAAAACTATGAGGACTAGCCACTAAGGTTAGGAAAAGCCAAAAAAATTATATTGTATTCCATGGTATTGAATTTGATATGTGATTCTGCATCATTTTTAAAGATCAACACTTATCACACTACTTATAAATTCCTATTGCATTTCCATTCACACAATCTTTGATAAATAATTGAAAGGAATATTATTAATTCATTCCTTGAACATAAGCTAATAGTTCAACATCCATAACTTATAAGTTATAAGCTAACAAAAGCTAATAGTTCAACATAAATAACTTATAAAGGCATCCACCCAACTTAAACAATAAAAGCTTAAACTACCCAATCACCTAAATTATATTAAGAAATAGTTACACATCCATCACCATAAAATATTTATTCATAGATAAACATTCCACAACAATGAATCTATCTAAAAATCTATCATTCCAATAATAGACAATCCACTGGAAAATATAGAGTTTTTTTTGTCTTGATAATGGTTTCTTGAAGACAACCATTTTAGAAATTAAAATAAAAAGTCTTTGAAGTATCAAGAGAGCCAAATTAAAGAAAATAACATAAAATCTAAAAAATAAACAACAGTCCCACTCCCAGCATCGACTCCTTCGCTTTCAATTATTTCCACCTCCTTCTCCTTCAGTAACACCTCATGTGCCTTTACTCTTTGCCAGTATTTTGGGTACTTGGTGACAATTGTGGTGATGTTTTTGCTTCTTGGAGTTGTAGTAATCTATAACTTGATTCTCCATGTGACCAAAGAATTTTTAGACTCAACCAACATCTGAGATCTTCTCTCTTCTCCACATTTATAAGTCTTCAGGTGGATCTCCATTCCACTGAGTTTCAAGAAGGACTCCCATGTCACTGTAGTAGGATCAACTATTTCTTTCTTGAATATATCTCTAAACTTTAGAGAGATCTATCTTATGTCTAGAATGTTTTTGAAAGAGGAAAAAATGGGTTTTACAGGGACCTGAAACCACAAAGTTTACAAAATAAAGAGAAAGTCAATAATGACAACATAGATAGAAAGAAAGTTAAAAAACAATAGTAAATGACCATAGCCATCAAAAAGGCCAGGAAAGGCCACAAAACCAAAAACCAGCCAAAAAGCCAGCAGTAGCTAAATTTGTGTCTTTAAAAGATCAACAGTCTCAGCTTCCAGCTCATTCATATCTTGAACCCCCTTCTTAAGGATCTGAACCATCTGAGTGGTGGGAGGCTCTTTCCTTTTGAGGTTGGCCCGCGTCCTTTTAGAAATACCTTGATCCCCAAACTTGCTTTCCTTTTTCGCTTCCAAGTCAGCAACTAGTGAACCTTGTGTTTTTTCTAGCTTTTTGGACATAGCGTTGATAATAATGGAATTGTGCCTAGCCATTTTATGGTTTTGATCCAGTATAGTTTTCAAGTTATTTTTAATTTTAACCATTTCCTCTTCCAGAGACTTGTATTTTTCCTCATTGTCTCCACCTATCTTACTAGTGTTGTTCTTATTCCTTTTCCCTTCTTCATTACTAAGAGCACCCAACTTCAACTCCATCTCTGATTTTCTATACAAAACCTTGTTTCTTTGATTGAGCTCATTAATTTCATGGTAGGCCCATTTCAAGACCTTGAATATTTCATTGATGTCATTTCTAGCAGAGTCCAAAATTTCACTAGACTAAACCCAGTCTAAAATGAGATTAACTTCACCTAGGTTGGGGGAGCTAGTATTTAATCTAGTACCTTCAAATCTGAAAGAGGCAGGAGGGGAGGGCACATAATTTCGACTAACTTCAAGGTTCTTGGATTTTTCTTCCAAGGGGTTCATGGTATAGGAGACCATCTTGTTGGTAGGGGGGCCCTTAAGAACAAGATTCTTTAAGGGGGTAGAGTAGACAGGGGAGGTCTCAGGGTTATCTTTAGCAAGCTAGGGTTTTTTAGGCTGGGTTTTCTTACCAGACATCTCAAAGGATGATTGGGTTTTAGCAATTCTCTCCTAGTTAGGCTAAATCTCCAAACCCCCACTATCAGTATCATAGTCCTCGGACTCCACAAAGGCAACAGGGTTAGATAAATCTGGCATGCTTTGATAGTGTTCATAAATTAACCTAATAAGACCGGGATAAAGAATAGGGTATCTCCTGGGATTTTTCCTATGGTCTTCTAGGCTATTATCAATGAACATAACTGGTAGTGAGGCATAGAAATCTGTACCTTATGGTGGAAGTGGTTAAGAATGGAAAAATGGTGCCCATACACTTTGGTAAATCTCCTGCCAAGAGTGATATACTCCATTATCACATGAAGAACTTTTCTCCACATCACCTTGATAGTGTCAATTTCAAAATAGTTGTTAGAGATTTTAACCAGTTTCAATTTTTCCTTGTCCTTCTTTGGAAATCTGATGACCGCCTCATTAGAAAACCTTCTATCATGATAAAACTTCACTCCCTCGATGAACATACCTATAATCTCCCCTATAATTTGCTCATCCAACTTCACCCTCCTACCAAAGAGAATGATTTCACCATTGTTCTAGTTCTTCTTGAAGTAGTTTGTGGCCACAGAATCGGGCCCATGAAGTTTTTCCAGTTATGGAACCAGGCCATCTCTAACAATCTACTCCTAGACCTTGTCATTCCTAGTGTGCGCCTCATAGCTATTAGGCTCAACTCTTTTCTTGTTCCCCCCATTTTCGTTTGCTACTTACTGTCGACTCTACCAGCGCCAAGAACTTGTTGCAAAATTATGTAGTTGTTCCAAAGCACCCACAAAGCATGCAGCTTTTCCTTCCCTTCCAAGTTACAAGACGTGGCCCCATAAAATCTCTTGATTTTGATGTACCTGGCCCCTTTCTCTTTAATCATTAAATATGGCTGCCTTTTTCCCATGTGTAACATCATAGTCTAGTAAATCCCTGACTTTAGTTCTCAAGTCCCTACAATTTTTCCACATGTTCAATCCTTGCTTCCTAACCCTTTCATTCACAAAGAAATCTGCCATACTGTTAGCTTCCATGTAGACATGTGAAACTTTAACTTTTTCAATTTTTTCTAGAATAGACTTAGCTTCATCTATCCAATTATTTATCATCCAAGAGGGTGGGGTCCTCCCTAAAAGACAATCAATTATATTTTTAGAATCTCCTTCAAGCCATGATTTTTTTATATTCAAATTATGAGCAAGCTTTAAAACTTGAAAGGATCTTGTAGCCTCCGCCACGTGGTTGGTTTGGTAACCTAGGGATATGGCCACAACCTCCATAAAGTTACCATTAGAATCCCTTAGCACACCTCCACTTCTAGCCAAACCCAAGTTTCCCTTCATAGCTCCATCAAAGTTGGCTTTATGCTGTCCATATGGTGGAAAGGTCCAGCAAACACCCTCCCTACTTTTCATAGCTGGCTTGGAAGTAGATGAAATATCCACTTTAATGTTCCAATCTTTTGCTATCCTTAAATAATAGGGGGTGCACACCACAACTTCTAGGTTAAGAGCTTTTTGAGGAATCACATTAAAATTTTGCTTTATAAGCTTGAAAGTTTTCTCAAAGACATAATTCTTTGACATTTCCTTGTCCCAAAAAAGTCTATTGTTACGTTCTTTCCACACTCCCCAAGCCACAAAAATGAATAAGAAATCCCATAACCTTCGAATGTAGGGATTTTGAGTAGGGTATTTCCATTGTAAAAAGAACCCTTCAATGGTTTGGGATAACACCCAAGATATATTCCAAGTAGCTAATAATTTTCCCCAAATTAAGGAAACAAATGGACAGTGGAGAAACAAGTGGTTAGCTGACTCTGCCTCACTCTTGCAGAGGTAGCATCTGTTGGGAATTTGAAATCCCCATTTACAAAGATTGTTCACTGTAAGGACCTTATTTTGAAGCATTATCCAAAAGAATATATTGACTTTAGGAGTCAAGTGTTTAATCCAAGCTTTAGAATAGAAGGGAGGAGGGGCTTGAGAGAGGGACAACAAAGAGACAATCAAAGAGACAGAGTAGTTACCCAAAGGGTTATCCATCTAGACAAGAGTGTCATCCAGCTGATTCGGTCCCATGCTGACAACCTTTAAGGAGGACTGAAGCTGAGCCAAATCCTGATTGTTCACGTATAAGTTCACCCAGTCTCCTTCATGCCAGTGGTCTTTGACAAGTTCTCCAAATGCAGCTTTACATTGCTTTTCCCATCTATTAAATCTTTCAATTTTAATAAGGGATTCCTTAAAGAGCCATTTATCCTCCCAAAATCTAGCTTGATTACCACTTCTGATGTGCCATCCTATCCTAGATTCCAGAATTTTTCTACCAACAATCATGTCATTCCAGCAAGCTGAACCATGTGGGAGGATAGGAGAATCTAACAGATCTTTGAGGGACATTCAGTCAGCCATATATTTACTTCTTAAAATGTCTTTCCATTCTTCACCAGATGAGAATGATCTCCATATTTGTTTAGCAAGAAGATTTTTATTAATAGTTCTTATTTTTCTAAGAGCTAAACCTCCCAGGATTTTTGGTCTATAGACTAAATCCCACCCTATAAGAGGCATTCTCTTTCTTTCCTCCACTCCAGACCAAAGGAATCTTTTCTGGATCTTTTCAATGTCCTCAACATATTTAGCAGGGATTTTGAAGAGGATTAGAGCATAAATTGGGAGGTTCTAAAGAGAGGCTTTAAGAAGCTGAAGTTTTCTAGCTTGGCTCAAAAGAGCTCCTTTCCAACCTGCCAACTTCTTTTTGAACTTGTCAACCAAAGAGCACCAAAAGGAATTTGGGGGTTTAAGGCATAACGGAAGTCCAAGATAAGAAGAAGGTAAGGATTCCACCTCGCAATCAAGGATTCTAGCAATCTTGACTTGTCTATGCTCGGGGGTATTGAAGAAAAAGATATAACTCTTTTTACTATTAACCTTCTGCCCAGTCACTTGCTCATACACAACCAAAGTTTTTTTCAAAATCTTAGCCTCGTTCATAGAAGATCTTCCCATCAGCATTGTGTCATCAACAAACTATTGGTGAGAACAAATCAGATTCATAGAAGAAGGACTGAGACCAATAAGAGACCTTTGTTTGATCAATCTGTTGAGATTCCTTCCCAGACTTTCAGCCATTATAGTAAAAAGAATAGGTGAAATAGGGTCCCCCTATCTTAATCCTCTTAAATTTTGGAAGAATATAGAAGGAGATCCATTCACAATGATAGATGTGGAAACTGTGGTCACCAATTGATTCACCAATTGAATGACTCTGCTACTGAAACCAAACCCTCTTAGAATTTTGAATAAGAACTCTCAGTCAACACGGTCATATGCTTTGGAAATGTCCAACTTAAGAAGAGACCCTTCAGTTTTAGATTCCACAAGTGAGTGAATATTCTCATGGACCGTGACTATAGAATCTAGGATTTTCCTACCAGGAACAAAACCATTCTGCTAAGGGGAAATCAACAAAGGAAGGATAGAAAGGATCCTTGAAGTCATCACCTTACATATGATTTTATAGAGAGAGTTGCAAATACTAATGGGTCTAAACGCCTCAAACTCCATAGCCCCTGGTCTCTTAGGAATGAGGACCACAAAATTAGCATTTAGTTCCTTAAGGATCCTTCTAGAACCAAAGAATTCTTTAACAACATGCACAACATTATTTTCCACAATGTCCCAAAACCATTGAAAAAAGAACATAGGAAATCCATCAGGCCCAGGGGCCTTGTTTCCTTCAAAATAAAAGACAACTTTCCTAATTTCCTCCATAGAGGGAATGGCCACAATATTTTCATTGTCCTCCCTTCCCACAACCTCTAGGATGGCCTCTAATAAAAAATCTTGATCATTTTGACTGATTTCCCCATTCACCAAAAGAAGGTTACTATAGAAGAGGACAACTTGCTTTTTGATGTCTTCCTCTTCCTCAAATCTAGTACCATTAACTTCTATGGAATTGATTCTATTGGAAGCCCTGTGCTTAGAAGCAGATAAATGGAAGTACCTAGTATTTTTGTCTCCAACAGCGAGCCACAAAACCCTTGATCTTTGCCTCTAGAATTCCTCCTCTTTTGCTATTATATCATGTAGTTTCACTAGCAACTCATTTTCTCTATCCTTATGATCTTCAATGTATCCTTCCTTCTGGATTTTATCCTAGATCTCCTCAAGCTTCATTTGAAGATCAAATTTCATGCCCAAAATGTTTCCAAAAGATTCCTTTTTCCATTTTCTTAAATTGTGTTTTACTTCTCTTAGTTTCTTAGCTATTTTGAGCATAGCAGTTCCTGGAACATCTATATTCCACCATTTCTTAATTTCATCAATGATAAGGGGATGGGACAACCACATTCTTTCAAATCTAAAGGGCACATTTTTCTTCACCTTTATAGGGTCTGCCACAAAGCTTATGGGAAAGTGATCCAACCCAACTCTAGAAAGAGCTTTTAGAGAACAAAAATAGCTTAAAAGCCATTGATGGGAAATTAAAGTTCTATCTAACCAAACTTGAATAAGTTCCTTACCAATTCTTCTATTTGACCAGGTATACTGAGCCCCTTGCAAGTCCATATTGATCAACTCCTTAGTGTTGATGAAGTCAAAAAGATTAGACTTACTCTCCTGGTTCATCTGAGAACCTCAAAATTTCTCCTCATTGAAAAGGGGAGTATTAATGTCGCCCATAACTAGCCAATGGTCATTATCAAAAATCCTGCAGAAAGCAAAAAGCTCATTCCACAAATATTTTCTAGCTCCTTTCCCATTGGGAGCATAGATGTTCGACTGAATTCAGCTAAAGTTATCTCTGATGTGTGTAAATTTAGTAGCCACATGATTTTTTCTTTCCAATAAAGGTTCCCCTTTAATTAGGTTTTGGTTCCAAAAGGTAGCAATGCCTCCTGATGCACCATCTGAACTATTTCCTTGAATCCCACAATTATGATACATTTTGATCTTCTCCACCTTTTCTTTGGACATTTTAGTTTCATAATATTGATCAAGTGTATTATTAATTTCCTTCACCATATTATCATACATATTCAATTTCCATTCCAATGAAACAGACTAGGGAGGGTCTGGTTCCTTAGGATTATTCACAATTTTCTTACCAATTAATATCTTCTGATCCATAGAGTTCAATTCTTTCATTTCCTAAGAGAGCATGTAGAGACTAGTTTGATCTTTTATGAGCTGCTGAAGTTTTGTTACTAACTCCTCCCTCTTGTTAACAAATCAAGTGTAAAAGAGCACAAATTTATTCAGAAAGAAGATAGCCTCTTAAGATATTTTATCGATCCCCTCACAAGCTACTCTAGAATAGGTCAAATTCTTTTTAATTTTCTCTATGGTGAGCACATCGATGCCCTCTACCTGAGAACTTGAGGCTTGATCAGATGTAGGAGGAGTGGCCATGGAAGAAATAAAGTTACTCAATGCGAGGACTTGAGATTCTAGTTTTATATTTTCTTTCCTCTATTCTTTCACTCTTTTAATCAAGGTATTGACTAAATAATTAGCATGGTACACATCACCTTCTAGCATTGGAGGCCCCATATCAACATGTGTGACTTTGTAGTCTCCCTCCATTATTTCATCTTCATTTAAATCCTTCACAAGCTCAGCAATTTCTAACATTTGATTTCCAGAAGTAGCATCAATCACCATCCTTGACATCCTCCTGGATTTCTTAGGTTTTGAAGAGCTTTGAAGTAACTTTGAAACTATATCCACTCCAACTATCATTGTAGGAATATGCTTTCTCTTCTTCTCCATTGCTTTTTTCAGCCATCTTGGGGAGGCTACTACCAGACCAGAATCTTCACTTCCACTAATAGTTTGTTTAGGAGTGTTAGGAGTGATAGGTGGATTATCAACCAGAGGCAGAGAAGAGGGAAATTCATAAAAAAGGAGGAAAGATATTATCTTCAACGATCTGTTTAAAGATAGCTTCAAAATTTGTAGCAACAATTTTTTCTTGATTGGTCTTCTTCTTAGGGGTAGGAGAAAGCACACTGTCTTGTTCATAGATGCTCTTCAACTTGACTATTTCTTCTAGCCTATCACCATCACATCCTGATTGAGAATTTTCACTAGAGGACCTCACAGAGGGTTTCCCCGATGATACACTTACACCAGATTCTTGTGTCATGTTCATTCTTTTTTGATGACTTAGGCTCCTGAACAAGACCAGCAACTTGCCACCATTTCCCATCCAACCAGTCCTGGGTTCTTTTAAGCACTGGGGGAGCATGCACCCTCATATCTAAAATTTCACTTTGGATCCAATCAACCCTACGGTGGGATTTATCAAGCAATTTTTCATATGCAAGATCTATGATTGTTGAATCCTTAGCTACATTTTCAAGAATGTAAAATGACAGACCAAAATCATGTATATGTTTTAGCATTAGCCTCATATAATCTCTTCTCAAAACTTTGTTCTCATCGACACAATCTTCCCATAAATGTTTGATAGATGGGTGATGTTGATATAAGCTCCCTCCATAGAGATTCTACTTCACAAAACCCTTACTGTCAAAATTAGCTCTCATAGACAGATTCTGGAGGTTATATTCCTTGAGTATTCCTTTAGCTCCCCTGGCCATTTGGTTTGTTTTGCACACAAAAGAAGGGGTTTCCAATGGGAATAAATAAACTCGTTTCCCCATGTTCATATACTTAATATTAACCATGGCCATTTGTCGACAAACTTCCAGAAATATTAGTAAATCTTCAGGATACCGAGGTAATTGAAATGGGGCTTTCTCAAAACGCCCTATTCTTAGATAGGAAAACTTATCAAATTGGATATAAAAACTCCCAAATTTTGATACAAGAGAAATCAATTCAGGGGAAAGGTGCATTTCTAGATTTCCATCTAGCTTCCTCATGACCTCCATTAAAAATGCATCATTAACATGACAAAAATCACCCATTCCAAATTGTTTAGTAAACTGAGGAAAGTGTTTATACATAGGAATATCCGAAGCTGGGGTTCCTTGTAGCTCCAACCCAAGCCAAAAGGACCTCTGACTACCTACAATGTACATCAGGCAAGAACACATACATAAAGTAGCAGTCTTATGGAAATTAATTAATTTCTCATTCAAATGGAAGCAAATAATTTCAGCACAGTCAATGAAAATGTTCTCATCATAGAATATCAAGATAATCCAACACATGTCCAATCCTCAAATAACTCAACTTGTGCATTCCCAACAATGTGGTGCAATAAATCAATAGCATCTACAATTTCTCCCTTAAAATGCAATCTTTTGAGTTTACTTGGCAGTTGTGACTTACCTTTATTTTCAAACTTCAACTAGGTTTTGGCCATGGATTTCTTACACCAGTCCTTATTCTCTTTGAAAAAATCACCTACCACTGCGACAAAAATTTCTTCTATAGGTTCCCTTTTTGGAATCTCCAGCACGTGGGAAACAACTTTAGGAGAAATTTCAGTAATTATAGTTTCGTTCATAGCTTTAATTTCTCATGTCTGTAGAATGTACCTTCTCGCACATGCTCTTATCAAGTCCACACTCAACACAACTTCTGGAAACCCTCTAGGATGAGCTAGCCCACTTTCTAAGAGTTTTATATCCAGCTTAGACTTGTCATTCCTCTCCAGGCATGCCCAAAATTTGTATAACTTAAAAGGTATGAATGTTGTATCCCTTATGCCAACCCAACGTTCACTTTGCATAGCACAAATTCATGGAGAATGAATGCTTCCACATGAGATTCTAAGAAGTACTAGCATTGGAAAATAATGATAATGTAGGCTAAAATTTTGAGTAAAAGAATGTTTACACTTGAGAAGTATTGGCCTTGTTAAAGAACAAGAATGTAGGCTAAATTTCTGAGTAAAACTTCGCCACCCACTTATGCCATTATTTTTTATAGGACGTGCTTTAAATGTAGCATTAAATTTCATTCCTTGAAAAGATAGCCTTTAAACCTACATGCTTTTGGAAATTCTTGAAAAGAGAACTCAAGTTTATTCTGTACATAACATTCAATGAGATGTCAAATGACGACACCTTTGAAAGGAAAGATAAGTCCATCATGTCACGTGGTCACTGAAACTTGGAACCTCAAAACCAAAGTCTGAAGTTTCAAAGTTTTCGAAACCTCTGACCCACCAAATAAATCTACACACCATAACTCAAAGGTTACGTATGCATGAACTTAAGTTACTCAGCAAAGTGAACCAAGTTGGGGAATCGGGTAGTTATGAAAATTTAGAACTCTGCGACAATGCAACATGTCACATGGTTATAAAACTCATAGGACTAGCGACTAAGCTTGCTTTTCTCCTTTATTTTTAGTCTACAAACATACATCAAATGTTCATCGAATGGTTGAGTAATTTATGATATAAATAATAAACATGTGTTTTAAAGTTTTTTTAATTTTTAACCATTAATATGCTCAGATTGACATCAAGGCCTTTACAAAATGAATTGCAATGTCACATTAATAGCACAACCATTAATAGCACAGTAACACTTAACATTGCAAAGGACTTAATAAAAGGAATTACAATGTCACATTAATAGCACAACCATTAATAGCATAGTAACACTTAACGTTGCAAAGGACTTAATAAAAGGAATTACAATGTCACATTAATAGCACAACCATTTATTTTATTACAAATGAATTACAATGTCACATTATTACATAGTACAAATACAAATGTAAGCGCAAGCGCCAAGCTTCTATTGGACTACTGGTGAAAATTTAAATGTAATACATGTGTGTCTGAAAATAAATGGGACTTTCAGGATCAACCATGGTGTCTGAAAATAAATGCATGGGGAAAGGTGGGCCAATCAAACCGGGGAAATTGGAGCTATGAAGATACAAAATGTACTTCTCCCCTTTAAAAATTAGAGTCATGCAGAAGATGATGGGTTGTAAAACTGCTCCCATCTTCTACTTGCAGCTTCCATGCACTAGGAGAGCACTTATCTCCATCAGAGCTCCTCATCCTGGCTCAAAAATTGTCTGAGAAGTCAGGTGAACCAAATCAACTTCTTTCCAATTCCACCTATTCTAAACTTGAAGGAAATTGGTCTTTTACTCTGTAACTACATAACTATAGGCAGGAGAATTTAGAGTATCCTCAATAATTCCACATCATCTTCTTCCTGAATCCTATTCCTTATTAACCCTAAAAAATGAAAACCCTTATGAAAATTCGAACATTGCACTCAATAGTAAATCCTTTAGCCTTCAACAAATGATTTCAATTTTTAGTTGTGCTCACTATCCTTATTTATGGGCAACAGTGCCACCAATAGTGCCACTACTAGCCTGGTCCCTATGTACACCTTACATTATCACATGTGAGGTTAGATATAATCATGATTCATAATTGCAATTCGTGCAAACCAAAAAACATACTTAAATTCTAATTGATTCGTGTAACTTAAGCCTTACATTTATTTAAATGTTTAATTTGATTGACGTCTGGACTCTAATAGCCTCACTACATGCAAAATGTACTTCAAGCTGACAAGCTATCAATTTTCAAAATCACCAGTGCCACTCAAATTTCAAACGATATGAAATCATTACAAATCTTGTTTCACTAGCCATTTAGTCCTGCATTGGCAGCAAATTCTAAACCATTAATCATTGTAAATCTAATGGTTAAAGGGTAATTCTAGATGTTTAAGTTCACAAGACTAGTGCTCTGTTCATTTCATTCTAGAATGCAACCACAAGCATAAATCAAATGTTCATCGAATGATTAAGTAATTTATGAATTATGATATAAATAATAAACATGTGTTTTAAAGTTGTTTTAAACTTTAATGCGCTAGGATTGACATCAAGACCAAGGGGTTGGTATCTTAACGTTGCAAAGGACTTAATAAAATGAATAATGATACCAGGAGCTAGGGGAGAAGGTCAACAACAAATTAGAAATCAATAAAATTTTGATAAACCCTAACAAGAGTGACAACTTTTAGTGTTTATAATGTTCTTCTATCAATTTGATAGCAACTTTCTTTTTTCATTTGTATTGCTTTATGTTTTACTTTTAAATCTACATGCAATTATTTCATAAATAGATAATACTTAATTTCTCAAAGGAAAAAAAACTGATTTGAATAGATTCATAGAAACTGAACTAAGAAAATAACTCTTTACTGTAAATTTATAACAAAAATTAACACAACACAACTATTTATTCTATTACAACTGAATTACAATGTCACATTATTACATATCTTTTTAAAGATGAGTAGTTGTAGAGTAGGCAACCTCTTGTTTTGTATAAATAACATAAGTCGCTTTACATAGACACAATTTATTCCAAGTTGTTGCTCTCATGACAATGGATTACAAATTGATTCCAATTTCCAAGGTTCTAGCGGTGACAACGTAATGGCAACTGTGAAGATACAAAATATGTTTATCCCCTTTGAGAACCAGATTCATGCAAAATATGAGGGGTAGTAAAATTGTTCCCATCTTCTACTTGAAACCTCCATGCATCAAGATAGCACTTATGTCCATTAGAGCTTCTCATCCTGGTTCAAAACTTGTCTGAGAAGTCAAGTGAACCAAATCAACTTCTTTCCAATTCCACCCATTATGAACTTGAGGGGAATTGGTCTTTTACTTTGTAACTACAAAACTAGAGGTAGGAGAATTTAGAGTATCCCCAATAATACCACAACATCTTCCTGGATCCTTATTAACCCAAAAAAATAAAAACCCTTATGATACTATCCATTATCACTAACCCTATTTAATAATTTATGGGCCACTAGTACCACTACCATCTTGGTTCACACAAACCAAAAAACCAACTTAGTCAATGTGTGTATCTTAAGCCTTACATGTACAATTAAAATGTTTAATTTGATTGACATCTGACTACATGCACATTGTACCTCAATCTGACAAGCTGTCAAAATCACCAGACTCCAGTCAGCACTACCAATGCCACTCAAATGATATGAAATCATTACAAATCTTGTTTCATTAAAGCCGAGTTGTCCAATCAATCACTTCAGATGTTCAAAAGATTTATAATTTCAATTAAATGAAATGTAAGACATTAAGGCATTGAAAAGAGAGAAATGAGCCTTGATCTCACCACGTGTTCACATCTAACGGTTCTAGTGTTATTCTGGAGGTTTCAATTCAAAAGTCTACTACTTCAGACATTTACTTCCAGAATGCAACTACAACCCGTCCATCAAAAATTCATCGAATGGTCGTGGTTATACTGATTTACCTTTACATCCTTTGTGTAAGACGTTCTTAAGTTTTTAAGCCTTGGTCCTACATTATTCGTAGGTGGTCCCTCTTTTAAAACAAGCTTTCTACATGTGCATATTTCTTCCACTTAAGTTCTTCTATTGCTCATCACTAAAATCCAACCCATTGGATTCATTACCATGATGATGAGCCTTGATCTCCCCACATGTCCGCATCTAATGGTTCTAGTGTAATTTTGGAGGTTTCAATTCACAAATCTAGTTCTTAAGAGATATACTTCTAGAATGCAACTATAGTCATCCATCAAAAATTCATCGAATGGTCATGGTCCATAATGACACATGGTCACTGAAACTTGGAACCTTAGAACCAAATTCTGAAGTTTCAAAGTTTTCAAAACCTCCAACCCACCGACTACATAGATGACCAAGAAATACTTGCAACTAAGGTTAGGAAAAGCACCAAAACCTTGAATTTGGTGAATTAAGATAGGAAAGGTGGCAAGGACAGTTCATTTATGAAGTGAAGATTGTGGGTATATTTTAGCAAGTGGACATGACTAGAGGATCAATGGGTAATTAAGATCAATACGTGTGGATTTTGGAAAATTATTACCTCTTGACCCTCGATTAGCGAAGTTAGACTAACAATTCATCAAACGTTCATGGTTAGATTGATTTGCAATGACACTTCGCCGCTGCATTTCTTTTATTAGTTTGATATTATGTTTAATTTTCCAAAAAAAATTCTTAAGCATTTGAAAATAGGTTTAATTTTTGAATGAATTTTATTTTTTAGTTTGAAAAAAAGTTTTAATCGCCAACAAAATTACTGCGGGTTTGAAAATCTGGTTTAAAAATAGGTTTAATTCACCCGAAATATTTTATTGGTTTGAAAATAGATTTTAATTGCCAGTGGAAAAAATTTAGTGTTTTTAAAAAATTTCCATTTCGCTAGGATTTTCCATAGACTTATAGTGATTAGAAAATATTTTCCAATGGACGTTTTTTTTTCACGAAAATAAAAAAAAATTACTACTAAAATTAATATTTTTATCAGGAAGTATACAATTTTTTCTATGATTTTACACCTTCACTGAGGGGGGGGTTTCTTAAAGTTTTCCGTGGTAACAAGTCTAGAAATGGCTTTATATCTGGTACATAGTTTTGAATTGGTGTCAATTTCTCATATTTTGTGTGAAGGTGATCTTGACGCAGATCGCTTATCCAATTTAGGGGTAGATGGGAAATCCTTAAAAAATATGTGGATGTAACAAGAAGCCTAATCTTCTGCGAGGTTCGACGAGCACCTTTCCACATAGGAACTTGTGGAAAGGTCGGGGTCCTTTTTGGAAAGGTGGCAAGTCTAGTTGGCATGTTGTTAGTACTCCATGTGAGCGGTGTGTGGGCCTTAACCTAGAATGATGTCAGATCAAGCTAGTTTTCCATAGGGTGGCAATGTGATGTTTCATTACTACTTTTGTGCCTCAAGCGTCAACATTTACAAAGTCATGATGAGCTAGTTTGATGGACTAATAGGCGGATATGGATTTCCTCCCTGCTAGCGATCCTTGATGTTGAATTTTACATGATTACTTCCAAGAGCAAGATCCTAGGAAATTTGGGTGGGCATGCACATTGTTGCACAAAATTATAAGTGTGGCATGCTCTAAAGGAAACGGTTCTTTAAATGAGTGAGGGTGGCATGTCCTTGGCACAGTTTGGTCATTTTTCCTAGTGTAGCTCTATCTGTAGTCATGGCGGAAAAGTCAAAGTTCAATGTTGAGTTCTCATCGAAGGCATTGGTGAGCATGGGGCTTGATACCCCCATCCACTTGGAATGTAAGAGTCGGCAAATGACCTTCAAGGTGATTACCAACTAGCAGTTGAAGCATATTATGCTTAGGATCGGCCTACATGTGATTGTCACAGTCAAAATGGTGTTAGGCAAGGAGCACCTATCAAACCAAGAGACATTCTGGGTTAACACCCACATTGTGTCTAGGTTCTTGGCCTCAATACTTGATGTGTGCACTCAGAAAGTAGAGGCAAGGGTGATCATTTGCAAGATCTTCAAGAAAGAGCTCTTGGGTGGTTTGGATGAAATTCTACGAACGTCTCTTCTAGGTCATGGAGCACCGTGGCCAAGAGATCTCCCTCTGGTCAAGGTTCCTGGTGAGGTAATAAAGGTTTACCCTTTGCTTCTAGAGTCAAAAGGAATGGCTTTAGTAAGGCATCATCAAGTTGTGGCTTATGGGGTAAGTTTTCTTAAGAAATTGTTGATGTTAGAGCCTATAGATGGTTTTGAATAGGTCACTGAATTCAACCAATTATTTTCTAAGATGAATGGCTTCTAGGAAATGAAAGGGTGTTTGGAAAGTTTTGTGTCTAAGTATTATGGTTTTAGATATTATAAATGAAGGCAGCCTAGTTTGTTCATAGACAAATACTATAATTTGGCTTGGTTTGGCCACAACTGGTAACCATTTTTTGGATTTTTTTGGCTGCCCGATGTCGTCTAGAAATCCTTAGTGGACCATTGCAGTGGTTCAGCTAGTGTCAGTTTGCTAGGGTCTAGGTGGATCCATTGTTTGGGTTGTAGATCTGAGTTTTTTGGGGTATCATCTCTCCATATTTCTTGCTATGCAGATGCTTGTACTAAATTTTTAAATATTAATAAAAATTTCCTTACATATCAATATATATATATATTATATTTTTTATAATACAAATTACATTATATATAATATAGCTATATTTATTATTATTTATAATATTATATTCTATAATCATAATTATTAAATATAGATCTAAAATTATTATAAATAATAATTAATACAAATAAAATTATATATAATATAATTATATTTATTATTATTATATTAGATATAAATATATATATATTATTATATATTATTATATATAATGTTCTATTTAATAAACATTATTAAATTATAGAGTACAAATTAAATTAACATATAAACAATCAAATAGTTTAATTGATCTTGAGAGAGAAGGAAAAATAAAGAGAGCTAGAAGGGAAGACAATTCTATATAGAGGCCCGTATATGTATCAAGAGAGAGAAACTCAAAAGATAGAGAACAAGAGAAAGAGAGAGATTTAGATAGATAGATAGCGAGGAAGGGAGAGGGGGAAGTACAAAGAGATAAAATATGTTAAAATCAATCAATATATTAATGAAGTAAAATAGTTGTTATTATTTTCTTTTATAAATACATATTGTTAAAATAACATCATTTGATAAATGGTCCACCAATTGACCTCATATACTTCACAAATGAATGAAAAAAAATGAGACCTAGAATTTTACCTAATTCACCTTCCACACCTATTTGTGTATCCATTGCACATAAGATGTGATTGCTAGTTTTATATAAATTTTAATAATGAACTAAACAATAAATTTTTGGATCATTGGTATCTCTTTTTCACTTCTTTCATGGTTTCCAAACACCATCCGATGAAGCTCAACTTTTTGGAAACTTTCACCATAATATCTTTATGCTTAACTATCCAACCCAATTTTGAACACCACATCATATAACAACTCAAATCAAACCAAAAATGTTATATAATTTAACGAACAGTCAAAATACTCCCCTGTTACAAATGTATAGGGTATGTGTAGGATCATTATAGAAAAAATAGGCCCTTAAGTGGCAAAAAATTGAGAAAAATCAAAGTTAGGCAACTTGACGTAAAAATTTGAATAAGTTATCTATATTATTTCAAAAATATGTAAGAATAGAATCTATAGCAAATTGAATGTAGTTTTTAAACTACTAGGTTTATTTTTATTTTTTAAATCTATTTGGTGAAAATTTGAAATTTCAATGCAATAGTACTTAAATTTCAAGGGAAAAATAAGAAGTGTTTGTCTGACCACCCTAATCACAATAAAATGATAATATTTTTTTATGATATTTTAGGTATAAGTAGAGGACTCATGTCCTGATGTGATGCATATTTTTTTGTAATTTTTTTCTAAGTAAATAATTAATTATGATTTTTTTATTACAACTTTTAAAAAATATTAAAAATTGTATGTTTGGCCACCTCAACTTGGTCAAAACTTCATGAAATTCATTTTTTTTTTAATCTTATAGTATGTGAAGCATAGAATGTGACGCATGTTTTGGATTCAAAAAATGTGATACCGTTTGAAAGCTATAGATTTTTTTCAATCAGCTAATCAATTGAGACTTTCGTCGTAATTCAAATAGAAAATAAATAAAATTATTTATTAAATTCAAAGTAAAGTATAATTTATATTGGTAGAAAGTTGAGAATCTCCTTTAAAAACCCTTTTTGTTTCATCAATTTTGGGCTAAAAAAAAGTCGTTAGCCACATACCCTACACATACCCATCATATCACCACTTTTTGGCCCATCATGATCCTCCACATACCCTATAGTAAACAAAAAGGTTGTCACATCCAAACACTAGATTTTTTATTTGAAAATGTCTGACAACTCAAAATTTATAGATGGGATTGGGTGTCCCTTTACTACAGTACTATATGCCACAATTATTAGGGGACAGAGTTCAACACCTCCTTCCAATGTGACCACAATAAAATTCAAAATTCTATAAAATGAACAAACTTCCCAAATGCTTACCTGCTATGCAACTCACCACAAAAAATAATGACTCTATTTCTATTGCTTGCCACTTAAAAATTTGTAGATTGAATTGGGTATCTCTTTTCTTTGATGCAAATTTTTGTAATTTTATAATAATTTCAATTTTTTACTAGTATAATCTATTATTTTAATTCATATGTTAATTATTAGTATAAATATACTAAATACTTCTAGTTTAATAAATATTTCATTTGTCTAAGGGTGCACTCAATTATAAATCCCTTCATAACATATGTGGTGTCATAGACATAACATGATATTCATACTAATCTAGGGGTTCAAAAATACATGCACACAAGCAACCATCACCCCAAAATTATTAGTCCATTTAAAGTTGTACTAAAAAATTATTTTATTTTACTTTATAAACATCTAAAAATTATAGTTTTATTTTATTTATATTGTTTGATGAATAGTTATTTTATTTATTTAAAATTATTTTGAATAAAATAAAATAACTTTAAAATAAATAAAGTAATATATGTTATTTTTTAGCATTATTATATTAGTTATAATATAATATCAATTAAACATAATATTAATATTAATATTACATAATTAATGGAAGTTTCATTTGGTGATTGAAATAATTGGTTGTAGAATATAATAAATTATAGGTTATATAATGTCATCACACTTTACAAAATAAATTTTAGATTTCTTAAAATTTGTGGTAGTAATAGAATTTTTTTGGTAATAAAACTTGCTTTTCCTTGTAATGTTATATCAATTGTTGAATTTAAATTGTAATAATGAATCAACTATTTATTATTAATGAAAAAATAACATTATAAAAAATAAAATAATTTTAAAATAAAATTTAAAGTAAAAACAATTTGTTTGATTTTATTTTATAAAAATAGTATATAATTTTTATGATTGATTATATTATTTAAAATAGAATAAAATAATAAATAAATAAATAGAATGTCATTGTAGACACTTAAAATTGGTCATTATATTTGGTCAATTTATTCTTAATTCATCTATTCTTGATCCTCATATTAATTAAATTATGTTCTATTTATTTAATTAATATTTCTTATTTATCCTATTGTCCTAACCCATTTGTCCCATTCTTCTAAAGTCATAAACCTAAGGTAAATAAATAATTTAATTATATACCCAACATTACGTCCCATCCCATCCTCTTATTTATTTATTTTCTTCCAAGAGGCTACAAAAGAATTTCTTTTCCCACACCCTTTTTTTCATAAATGAGAATTAAAAATTTATCACATGTCCCTTTGGAGTAAAGTGACAAGAAATTCCTTTATGGCATATCTTCCATGGTACACTAAGGTACCCCTCAATCCCCTCAAACCCTCACATCAAGTGTCACTTGGCACAATCTCATTCTTTGAGAGATCATCTCCCATCTCCACCACTAATTTCTTGATCCAATCTTAACTCTTCATTTTTTTTTTTCAAAACCTATATATCTCAACACTTAGTCATTTTTCAAGGGATCACTCACCTTTGCATTGGAGCAATGTTACTCTATTAAAATTCCAAGTGATAATATATTGAATCAACCATCATGGACAAATCTATACAATGAGAAGATTAATATAAATTATCTTCATTGAATTCTATGTTGGTTTGATGCTTTTTTTCCTATCTAAGTGTTTATTTGATTTTTGTTTTTTTGTGTTTCATTGTTGGTATCATTCACATTGACACGATTTTCTCACACACTTGACTATATCTTGACTAAAAGAAATCTATTTCAAGACAAAAGAAGTTAATGACATTGTAGACATAATCATCATGCATGTTCTTTAAATTGTAAAATTATCATCATAGTAAAATAAAAATTATAATGGAACTCACAAAATATCTCTTAATTAAATAAAATAATAATTGGAAAATAAAAAAATGTCTACAAATAATTAGTAAGAAAAAATAACTCTACAAATAAAGATAAACTAATAATGTAAATAAAAGAAAACAATTAATAAATAGATCTCTATACCAATTAAATAATTATATTTAAATTAATAGAATTTGGATAGACTAAATTATAACATTAAATGCACATGTAAGCTATATATTAAATACTTAGATAAGGCTATAAGATATTTTTAAGATTATAATATAATCTAGACGTCTAACAATATAATAAATGATCATTTTTTATTATAATTGTAGACACATAAAAATGACTAGCATATTTGTATCTTTCTATTTATCATTTTCTCATCAATCATTTTATCTATATTAATTAAATAATTTTTAGTTGTTTAATTCTTTTAAATTTTCCTTATATCCCTTCAATATTAATTAAAATAATTTCAATTATTTCTTTTGGTCTACTATAATTAAAAAAATTGATTAGCTAACACTTCCATAATTATTTATAATTAAATAAATATATTTACATTTTCCCTAATTAATTATCTAACACTTTTTCCATAAATAATTTATTATTTTTTCTTAGATATAAATAAAATAATTTATTCAATTACCTCTTTCCCTCCAAATTAAATAAAATTAATATTTGATTTATTTCCCCAACTATACTTTATTATTTAAAAAAATAAAATTATTTAATTCTTTCAACTATTACACCTCATCAATCCAATCCACTTACTAATTTTAGCTCCATATCCATTGATTCTTCTAATTAATCTCCAGGTTATTGATCAAATATCAAGTAAAGCATATAAATAAAATATTTCATTCACACATTATTCAATAGAGCATAAACTATCTATCGTTATTATTTTATCAAGCATTGGTATTATCAAGCAAGTTCATATCAACATCTTTTATCAAGCTCTCATATTTATTTATTATCTTTGATCATATATCATTATCATTGCAAATTCATGCTATCATACTATCATTATGCTATCATGGTTATGTTGTTCTAAAGAATAATCCACATATCAAGCATTCCAGAAAATATCAAAGAAACCATGGAGAAAATCAAGGTCTTCACAATTGTACATAGTTATTCATTATTTAGTTCATGCATAAATCTTAAGCTTTATTGAGTGATTATTGAGTGTAAATTTGGTACTTTCATTGTATTGTTCATGATTCACATTTTCATCATCCACATTTTGACATGATTAGTGGAACTCACATTCCTAACTTCTAAAAATAGATTTTGCAAAAAAAATTATCTTTTTAAAGGTTATAGGTCTAGATCGATGCATTTGATTCCTTTGTAATACATCTGAGCCAACCCATAGTGCATTTGAGATAACTTGTAGCATATTTTAGCCATATTGTAGTGTGCATATGAGTTAACTTACATCACATTTGAGTTGACACTACTTAGGCACATTTAATATAATATTGTGCGATAATTGACTTCCAAACAAATTTTTACAATCATGTCATAAATTGACACATTTGGTGGTTTATGCTATGCTTCTAAGGTGACCTATCACAGTTTTGATTTAATTTGATGTGTTTCTAAGGCAACTAGCTATGCTTTTGATCAAATTTTTGGCACTTTTAAGAAAACTTGCAACACTTTTGAGGTGACCTAATGTGCATTTAATCTAATCGAATACACATATGATAATATCAATGCGTATTTGAGCAGTGGATAGTGAAAAATTAAGAATTAATTTTGATTCATTACATATTTGTAGATATATGAATCTCTAACATTTTGATAGATCTGACCTGCATTTAACTCTTGACTTGATCTATTAATATTTTATAGGGTGTTTTTTTGATCTTTGTATGCATGGATTAGACATTTTAAAATTCAAATGGGTTGAAAAGCTAGTTTGTAACTTCTAACATTAGATCAATTATTCTTCTCAAATTTAGAATTGAAAACCAAGTATCTTCGTTCAAATCATTTTTTCTTCTTTACATTTCAAAGTGCTCATATTTTATTTATTTGTCCTTATTATATACTTTTAGTTAGAAAATCTTGTTTTACGTGTCATTTTACATCGATATTGGGAACTTTAAAAACAATCTTTCAAATTTGCATTTAGGTTTTAAAATAAACCAATGTCTTTTAATCCCCAAGATCTACATACATGTGTTATTCTCTTGCATCTTAGTGCAATCTTTAGGATCATAAATACATGATCTTGTTTATTTTTAGGGAGCTTGAATAGGGTTTTATTACCCTAAGGGATGACCTCAACTCTCGTGTTTTGACTGAGTATAAATAGTAGATGTGAATTGAAAGACATGCCTCTTTGAAGTGAAATATTGTTGATTTGGGCTAGGCCTTTAACAACTTTATACCTTAGAGAAGTGAAGGTGGAGAGTGGGTTACCCTCTCCTCTCGACTATTTGGCATTATTCCCTTTCATCTACGAATTAGGACTCACATACCCAAGTTGTGGATATAGAGGATACCCTTAGTTAAAATTGTGAAGCCCAGTTGAAACTTACTAGCTATCATTTCTTGTGGTGTCTTGTCCCTACTAGCTATCTTTTCTAGTGGTGTCTTGTGCCTCATGACGGTGTCGACTATGTGCTTTGTGCCAGCTGCACAAAATGATCTGATCTATTATGCTGCCAACTTCGGATCTTCCTGTTCTGAGATCTATGTCCCTTCTGAAACTGAGAGTTCTCAACTCTCGACTGGGTGCATTGTTGCTGCTCACCCTTAGTGGGTTCTTGATGGCCTTTAGAGGACCCTGCAGCTAAAATCGAACCTCCACGAGAAACAACACCCAATGATGGTGTACTGTCGATCTGAACTCCTATGTGTCCTCTAAATGCTAGAGCTAGATTTTCTTCTACCAACCGAGCCTTCTCGACCACTACCTCCATTGTCTTCGGCTCAAAGACTCTCACGCCACCACTAATTCGGGCATTTAAGCCTTGAACAAAATTTTGCACTAACATCCCTTCATCATGACTGATTCCTGCATACTGCTTAAATTCATAGAAGTGTCACTCATACTATTCCACAAACATCGACAACTGCCTAAGGTCATTGAACTCATTAGCCCTGTGTTGCCTCCAATGGTCTAAAAGGAAGCGGGCCCTGAACCTGTCTAGAAATAACTCCCATGCGACCATACTGATATCAAGGTGTAACTTTTGTTCTTCAAGACGCCACCATGTAGATGCGAAACCTCATAGATGCATAACTGTGCACCGAACTTTGGTATTGCTACCATAGGGGTGCATCACGAAGCAACGATCTAAGTCAATTAACCATGTCTCAGCTTCCAAACCTCCTCTAGAACCATCGAAAGTGGGAGGGTGAGTTCTCATCAAATCTCTCATATGGCCTGCTATCACTGCATCCTGATCTACAATTATTTCCCTTCGCCTTGGTGACCTCTCTCTTTCTCTCTCAACCTGCTACTCCTCCTCTGGCCTAGGCCCCAATCAAACAAGAATCTCTCCAAGAATGTGTTGCAATTGTCCATCCAAACCAGGTTGTCCTAGATTCTGACCACCGCCTGACGGATTGTGTTGAGGACTCAATCATTCCTCGTGCACTGAATTGTGGATACTTGGTGGTGATGGACTTCGGCGGTTGACTCTACGGCCACCACCTCGGCCTCTTCTTTGGCCACAACCTCTACCTCGAGGCATGATCTTGCACAATGATTAGAGTTATGTAAGATCAAGTGTTAACGTAAAGGTTGCCTAACGGACACAACTACCTAGAGGACCTAGCATTAGCAACCTTAGCTCTGATACCAAGCTGTAACGCCCCTACGCGCAAAACCCAAAGGAACTAATAAAGACAAAACAATTTTTTTTTAAAGAACATAAGATTGTATTTAAGTATTTCAATATAACAATGTTCTAAGTTGCACGACTAAATCCCTTGGGGTACATAAGGACATTACTACACTAACCCATAACAAAGATAATAGATTAAACAATAATTAAACAATTATGTAAAACCATTCATTCTCACATCACCATTTAAAGCATTCATAAACAATAACCACATTAATAAAAGTAATCTACATTAAACCATATATACGAATGACAATAAATGAAATTATAAAGACATAAAGCATATATATTTCGATAGATATAACACAACATAATCAACTATTACAAATGATAGTTACTGAATAAATACATGGCCTAAATATACATTACATCAAGGTCTTCCCAACACACGTGGGAGACGATACATCAATGAATACATTACATCTAAGGCATAAACATACATCTAGTACATAAGAACACTAGATCAATAGCATCTACCAAAACCCTGCAATAAAAGAAACAATTGGAACCAAAGGGAACCCAATGGGGTGTGAAGCACGTTCCACCCAACCACCCCCATGCTAGGAGTAGACAAGGAAGGATCCCCGACCAAGCATGTCTAACAATAACACAAGACTAATTCTAAGCACAATACCAAATGACAACTCACAAATCCAACAACGACAAATCATTAAGAGACATAACAATAGTCCACTTTCGAAACTTAACATTAAATTACTTTACAGATGATACAACAGTAACTCAAGTAAACACATCACCAATAACTCTCAAGACATAATATCAAAGAACTACTTCCAGAGGACTTCAATAAAATAACACAAATGGAATGTTAGAGGAGAGTGTCATCGCATGGCTTAACATGGATTATCCAGACAACCTATCCCAAGGTACCACCTCCATCTCTACATGGATTATCCTGACAACCTAGTTAAGGTACTGCCTCCATCTATGGTTCTCCTAACAGCCTATCTCAAGGCACCGCTCCATAGGGTTACTCATGCAGAATCGTTAACCTTTTGTGAAGACAAGGCAACGATCTTGCCAACCACGGCCTTCTCGGTCCCCTTTAGCCTATGATAGCACTAACAGGCGGACGAGGCATCACAATTATCTTGTTAATGTTTAATCCCCACCCGTGGTTAATTACTTAGGTTATCACTAATTAATCTAACTCTACGTGGGTTACCCTAACAGCCCCTTTGTGTGTTGGCCCCCACTAGAGCCACTCTCTCTAAACATTCAACACAAATTACCCAACACAAAAAGGATTGTATCAAGAAGAAATACTGAACCACAAATAGTTCCTCCGCGAGGCATAACCATCTCGCCATAAAATATGAAACACATCCACAAATGGTACAATCCAAGAGCAAACTAAATCATAACCATGGTCAAAACATAGACCAAACATCAAAATACGAGATCACAATTACATATCAGAATCCCCACCTCTGGAAGTTCTTAACAATAACTTAAGCTCCTACGAAAGATACAATAAATCTAGGGTTCCACACATGACATAAACCCAAAAGGAAAAGAAAAAATCAAATTTAAACAAAATGAATAATCTTAAAAGTGCATAAATCATAGATCAACGCTAAAGAAACTACAAGCACAATAAATTTTGCCAACTTCATAAATCAATACCTCGAGAAAGTTTGATTCAATTCAAAGCACATAACTTATATATGGTTTGCACAACTACATTATAACATTGTAATTCTCTCAAATTTATCATTTACAATTCATAAACACCACATATGACTTTATATATATATAAATATATATACACGTACATACGTTGTTATGCGTATATACATATATATGTATATATATATATAAATAAATAAAACCTATAAATTTAAAATCATTTTATAAAAATATATTATTAAACCCATAAATATTATGCAGAACAATTTTCCATAGTATAAATAAATATATATACATATATACATACATATATGTATATACATACATATATGTATATACATACATATATATATATACATACATATATATATACATACATATATATATATTATAACACAAAATCGAAATAACAAATAAAAGCGAATTAAAAGAAAGCAATTAAAAAAAAGAATAAAGTAAACTTCTATGGCCGAACCTCCACACAGGCTGTGGTGGCCGCAGCCCCCACAAGCTGTGGTACCACGTACCACAGTCTATGGCGGCAGCACCACAGTGGGGGCCGTGGGTGGTACGGCCTCGACCAAGCCCCACTCCCCAATAAAAAATTTAACATTTATTTTCTTTTTTTTATATTTATATATATATATATTATTTCATATATAAGCAAGAAAATACGAATTTCGAAGCACAGACATACATTTATTTATTTATTTATTCTAGTTTTATTTTCAAAAAGAAACATGGAAACACGAAATTTGAGAAACGCGATTTTTCGTAAACAATATTTATTATATAAAAACTATTTTCGAAATTCGATCAATATATTCACTTACATAAAAAAATTCTTATAAAAAGGTAGTATATAATTTATATATATATATATATTCCATATGTATTTATATATCTTCAATCTATGTATATTAGTCAGAGTTTCAAAATAGATAATATAATAATTCTTTCTTTTTTTTTGTCAGACCCTAGAAAATATATGGCTTGCAATTTCAATGAGATCACAAAATGATTTTCCTTCCAAAGTAAATTCAACCCACAATAAAAAAAAGATTTTTATTTCAAAATAATAAATTTCACAACTAAATTATATTGAAGAACTTTCAAAAAGGTTCTACTGAAGTTTTCTACAGAAGATTTGAGGGTTTTAATACAACCAGTTTTCAAATCACAGAACTTCTTTCAATGAATTTATTTTAAGCACAAAAGCCAGATTTTGTTTATAAAACAATAAAATAATAATAAATAACAGAAGAAAACCTGGAGTCCTTCGTTCGATGAAGAATCCCTTCTATAGCCTCCTTTCGATTTCCTTATGTAGCTCTCTTTTCGAATCTATCTATTCTTCAAACAATTATTTTACCTAGAAGCACCAACAAAGCTATTTTTTCTTTTATTTTCTTTACAGACCAAAAACAACAGATAAATCTTCTGTCTGTGAATAATTCCCCCAAGATAATAATAAATCAAAATAAATAAAGCTCTTCCGCTTTTCCTCAAAAATCCTCTTCCCTTATTGGTCCTTTTTCCAGCTTTTAAAAGCTCAAACTTATCTACCATTTTTAACTAAAAATAAATTATTTACTTTCACAAGACATTATCCACACAAGATTTTCTAATTTAATATTAATAAAAATATAATATTTAATTATTTTCAACAATATTCATTTAATTTAATTTCTTACACTTTAATTAATTAAATACTTTTTAATTACAATATATTTAAATTTAACATTTTGCTAACTCACAAATAAATCAAGTAACCATGCAACATTAAATAATCTTATAAAATAAGACTAATTAAATAAACACTAACCATAAATAAAAGCAATTACTCAACAATCAAACCACATAACGACAAGGACAAAACTTCAGTCATGACACAACAACTCATACTAGAACGACGGACTTGGGACGGGGATACTTCCAAATCTACTCCCTTTTTCAACATTTTATCCATTGGGTTAGTTTAATGCTCACCCTATCCTGCCGAAGCAGGTGGAATCGAGACTAATTCCTGCAATCCTGCATACCAATAAACGTCAAGTAACACATGTATATATATATATAATCAAACATCCTATCTTGAGAAGGAATTGTAGTGTAGAAGGGCACTCATAAACGAGTGGTGCTACCTTGTCCTCTCACCACATCTATTCTAACAATTACAATACCAATGATGAAATAACATTTCTAAACTACTGATCATATGATAACATGATTACTTATCTACTGCATCATAATATAATACTGAATCCAATTAACATCATAGAATCATAACATCGACATATATAATACTAAGGAAAAACCATTGCATAATCAAATAATCTAAACAGCACATAAAGTATCAACAATCAGCATAATAATGTCAAATGTAGCAATCAACTAAACTACGCATCCGCACACACCAGGTTGGTGAATTAATCACCATCACAAAATAGTATTACACCAACATATAAAAGTAACAAATAGTAGCAAATAGTATCAGAAACATGGGGGTATTACATCCTCCCCCCCTAGAATATGGCTTACTCTTGGAAGCCAGTAACTAAATAAAAAAGATAACCCTCTCTAATATGGGACGCATTCTCCCACATCACCAAGGTCTCATCATTTGGGTCCCATTGAACCCACAAACACCTGATAAGGTCTACCCGCATCGCCTACCATCGGCTCAGAAGCGGCTGGTGCCTGACAATAACCTGTAGTGTTCCCTTGTGGACATTGCCTCGCAATATGTCCCTACTTCCCACATGAGAAGCAACCTGTGCTTTTCCCAAAACCTAACTCCAATTGGTGCACTCGATTGCTGAAAGCTGCCTCGTGATGGTGCCAACTGTGTGCTTTGTGCCGGCTGCACAAAATGATCTGATCTATTACTCTACCAACTTCGGATCTTCCTGTTCTAAGATCTATCTCCCTACTGAAACTGAGAGTTCTCAACTCTCGACTGGGTTCGTTCTTGTTGCTCACCCTTAGTGGGTTCTTGATGGCCTTTAGAGGACCCTGCAGCCAAAACCGGACCTCCATGAGAAACAGCACCCAATGATGGTGTACTGTCAATCTGAACTCCTATGTGTCCTCCAAATGCCATAGCTAGATTTTCTTCTACCAACCAAGCCTTCTCAATTGCTACCTCCATTTTCTTCAGCTCAAAGACTCTCACACCACCACTAATTTAGGCATTTAAGCCCTGAACAAAATGTTGCACTAACATCCCTTCATCGTGACTGATTCCTGCATACTACTTCAATTCATAGAAGCGTCACTCATACAGTTCCACAGACATCGACAACAACCTAAGGTCATGGAACTCATCAGCCCTGCGTTGCCTCCAATGGTCTGAAAGGAAGCGAGTCTTGAACCTATCCAGAAATAACTCCCATGTGACCATACTGATATCAAGGTGTAACTTTTGTTCTTCAAGATGCCACCATGTAGATGTGAAACCTCGCAGATGCATAACTGCGCACCGAACTTTGGTATTACTACCATAGGGGTGCATTGCGAAGCAATGATCTAAGTCAATTAACCATGTCGCAACTTCCAAACCTCCTCCAGAACCATCAAAAGTGGGAGGGTGAGTTCTCATCAAATCTCTCATATGGCCTACTATCACCGCATCCTGAACTGCAATTATTTCCCTTCGCCTTGGCGACCTCTCTCTTTCTCTCTCAACCTGCTGCTCCTCCTCTGGCCTAGGTCCCAATCAACCAAGAATCTCTCCAAGAATGTGTTGCAATTGTCCATCCAAACTAGGTTGTCCTAGATTTTGACCACCACCTGACAGATTGTGTTGAGGACTCAATCGTTCCTCGTGCACTGAACTGTGGATACTTGGTGGTGATGGACTTCGGCAGTTGACTCTACAACCACCACCTCGGCCTCTTCTTTGGCCATGACCTCTACCTCAAGGCATGATCCTGCACAACAATTAGAGTCATGTAAGATCAAGAGTTAATGCAAAGGTTGACTAAAGGACACAACTACCCAGAGCACCTAGTGTTAGCAACCTTGGATCTGATACCAAGTTGTAACGCGCCAACGTGCAAACCCCAAAGGAACTAATAAAAAAAAAAAAAAAAAATTTAAAGAAAATAAGATTGTATTTAAGTATTTCAATATAACAATGTTCTAAGTTGCACGACTAAATCCCTTGGGGTACATAAGGACATTACTACACTAACCCATAACAAAGATAATAGATTAAACAATAATTAAACAATTACGTAAAACCATTCATTCTCACATCACCATTTAAAGCATTCATAAACAATAACCACATTAATAAAAGTAATCTACATTAAACCATATATAAAAATGACAATAAATGAAATTATAAAGACATAAAGCATATATATTTCGACAGATATAACACAACATAATCAACTATTACAAATGATAGTTATTGAATAAATACATGGCCTAAATATAAATTACATCAAGGTCTTCCCAACACATGTGGGAGACGATACATTAATGAATACATTACATCTGAGGCATAAACATACATCTGGTACATAAGAACATTGGATCAACAACATCTATCAAAACCCTGCAATAAAAGAAACAACCAGAACCAAAAGGAACCCAACGGGGTGCGAAGTACATTCCACCCAACCACCCCCGTGCTGGGAGTAGACAAGGAAGGATCCCCAACCAAGCACGTCTAATGATAACACAAGATGAATTATAAGCACAATACCAAAAGACAACTCACAAATCCAACAACGAAAAATCATTAAGAGACATAACAATAGTCCACTTTTGAAACTTAACATTAAATTACTTTATAGATGATACAACAGTAACTCAAGTAAACACATCACCAATAACTCTCAAGACATAATATCAAAGAACTACTTCCAGAGGACTTCAATAAAATAACACAAACGGAATGTTAGAGGAGAGTGTCATCGCATGGCTTAACATGGATTATCCAGACAACCTATCACAAGGTGCCGCCTCCATCTCTACATGGATTATCCTGACAACATAGTTAGGGTGCCGCCTCCATCTATGGTTCTCCTGACAGCCTATCTCAAGGCGTTGCTCCATAGGGTTACTCATGAGGAATCATTAACCTTTTGTGAAGACAAGGCAATGATCTTGCCAACCACGGCGTTCTCGGTCCCCTTTAGCCTATGATAGCACTAACAGGCAGACGAGGCATCACAATTATCTTGTTAATGTTTAATCCCCACCCGTGGTTAATTACTTAGATTATCACTGATTAATCTAACTCTACGTGAGTTACCCTGACAACCCCTTTGTGCATCGACCCCCACTAGAGCCACTCTCTCTAAACACTAAACACAAATTACCCAACACAAAAAGGATTGTATCAACAAGAAATACTGAACCACAAATGGTTTCTCCACGAGGCATAACCTTCTTGCCATAACATATGAAACACATCCACAAATGGTACAATCCAAGAGCGAACTAAATCATAACCATGGTCAAAACATAGACCAAACATCAAAATACGAGATCACAATTACATATCAGAATCCTCACCTCTGGAAGTTCTTAACAATAACTTAAGCTCCTACGAAAGATACAATAAATCTAGGGTTCCACACATGACATAAACCCAAAAGGAAAAGAAAAAATCAAATTTAAACAAAATGAATAATCTTAAAAGTTCATAAATCATAGATCAACGCCAAACAAACTACAAGCACAATAAATTTTGCCAACTTCATAAATCAATACCTCGAGAAAGTTTGATTCAATTCAAAGCACATAACTTATATATGGTTTGCACAACTACATTATAACATTGTAATTCTCCCAAATTTATCATTTAAAATTCATAAACACCACATATGACTTTATATATATACATATATATAAATATATATACACGTACATACGTTGTTATGCGTATATACATATATATATATATATATATATAAATAAAACCTATAAATTTAAAATCATTTTATAAAAATATATTATTAAACCCATAAATATTATGCAAAACATTTTTCCATAGTATAAATAAATATATATACATATATACATATATATATATATATATTATAACACAAAATTGAAATAACACATAAAAGCGAATTAAAAGAAAGCAATTAAAAAAAAGAATAAAGTAAACTTCTATGGCCGAACCTCCACACAGGCTGTGGTGGCCGCAGCCCCCACAAGCTGTGGTACCACGTACCACAGTCTATGGTGGCAGCACCACAGTGGGGGCCGTGGGTGGTACGGCCTCGGTCGACCCCCACTCCCCAATAAAAAATTTAATATTTATTTTCTTTTCTTTTTTTATATTTATATATATATTTTTTATTTCATATACAAGAAGAAAATACGAATTTCGAAGCACAGACATACATTTATTTATTTATTTATTCTAGTTTTGTTTTCAAAAAGAAACATGGAAACACGAAATTTGAGAAACGCGATTTTTCGTAAACAATATTTATTATATAAAAACTATTTTCGAAATTCGATCAATATATTCACTTACATAAAAAAATTCTTATAAAAAGGAAGTATATAATATATATATATATATATATATATATATATATATATATATATATATATATATATATATATATATATATTCCATATCAATCTATGTATATTAGTCAGAGTTTCAAAATAGATAATATAATAATTCTTTCTTTCTTTTTTTGTCAGACCCAAGAAAATATCTGGCTTGCAATTTCAATGAGATCACAAAATGATTTTCCTTCCAAAGTAAATTCAACCCACAATAAAAAAAAGATTTTTATTTCAAAATAATAAATTTCACAACTAAATTATATTGAAGAACTTTCGAAAAGGTTCTACTGAAGTTTTCTACAGAAGATTTGAGGGTTTTAATACAACCAGCTTTCAAATCACAGAACTTCTTTCAATGAATTTATTTAAGCAAAAAGCCAAATTTTGTTTATAAAACAATAAAATAATAATAAATAACAGAAGAAAACCTAGATTCCTTCATTCGATGAAGCATCCCTTCTGTAGCCTCCTTTCGATTTCCTTCTGCGACTCTTTTTTCGAATCTATCTATTCTTCAAACAATTATTTTACCTAGAAGCACCAACAAAGCTATTTTTTCTTTTATTTTCTTTACAGACCAAAAACAACAGAGAAATCTTTTGTCTGTGAATAATTCCCTCAAAATAATAATAAATCAAAATAAATAAAGCTCTTCCGCTTTTCCTAAAAAATAATTTTCCCTTATTGGTCCTTTTTCCAGCTTCTAAAAGCTCAAACTTATCTACCATTTTTAATTAAAAATAAATTATTTACTTTCACAAGACATTATCCACACAAGATTTTCTAATTTAATATTAATAAAAATATAATATTTAATTATCTTCAACAATATTCATTTAATTTAATTTCTTACACTTTAATTAATTAAATACATTTGAGTTGCAATATATTTAAATTTAACATTTTACTAACTCACAAATAAATCAAGTAACCATGCAACATTAATTAATCTTATAAAATAAGACTAATTAAATAAACACTAACCATAAATAAAAGTAATTACTCAACAATCAAACCACATAACGACAAGGACAAAACTTTAGTCATGACACAACAACTCATACCAAAACGACGGACTTGGGATGGGGATACTTCCAAATCTACTCCCTTTTTCAACATTTTACCCATTGGGTTAGTTTAATGCTCGCCCTGTTCTGCCGAAGCAGGTGGAATCGAGACTAATTCCTGCAATCCTGTATACCAATAAACGTCAAGTAACACATGTATATATATATATATATATATATATATATATATATATATAATCAAACATCCTATCTTGAGAAGGAATTGTAGTGTAGAAGGGCACTCGTAAACGAGTGGTGCTACCTTGTCCTCTCACCACATCTATTCTAACAATTACAATACCAATGATGAAATAACATTTCTAAACTACTGATCATATGATAACATGATTACTTATCTACTGCATCATAATATAATACTAAATCCAATTAACATCATAGAATCATAACATCGACATATATAATACAAAGGAAAAACCATTGCATAATCAAATAATCTAAACACCACATAAAGTATCAACAATTAGCATAATAATGTCAAATGTAGCAATCAACTAAACTATGCATCCGCACACACCAGGTTGGTGAATTAATCACCATTACAAAATAGTATCACACCAACATATAAAAGTAACAAATAGTAGCAAATAGTATCAAAAACATGGGGGTTATTACATTTGACATGTTTGAATGTTTAAAACACCTTCCCTATTTGAAACCAAAAGGGGACTTATCATCTAAATTGAGCCATAGGAATTTTTTCTTTTGTATTATTTCTTTGTATGCTTTCATATTTCAACAAATTTTAAAAATTAAAAAACTCAAAAATCATAAAACAAGATTAAAAAGACTCAAAAAATAAAATACTTGAAATAAGAAAATCTATTTTCTTTATTTTCTTAGATTTAGAGTTGCTAATATTTTTGTTTTATCATCTCAAATCTTTTATATCTTGAAAAAATTCACCAACCATCTTGGTCATTGTGGGTACATCTCTTGCTAAAAGATGCGTCCCAAAACAAAAACACACTGCGTTTAACTCTAACTACACACTTGTCCTAAGATGACATGCATTTGACCTAGCCTATAATGAATTTGAATCATAGATATGTAAGTTTTAATTATTGTTCTACACATTTGATTAATTTTGTGGACTTATAAGCTATTTTGAGTCACATTTGATTGATTTTGGGTTGCTTTTCATTCAACCTAGATTATTTTTTATCAGTCTTGGGTCACTTCTAACTGGTATAAATATCCCTTAATATTTATAAAAGCATAACCACAAAATCACATGGGTAAGTGCACAAAGATGAGGGGCCAAAAGGGGTCTTAATTGGCCACTTTTTTTAATTAGGAAATGTTGACCTTGGATGAGAAATTGAGGATAATTACACTCAAAATTTTAAGATGCAAAAAAAAATGACCATAGTGCTCCAAATGTACTTTCAAAACTACTAATTTTATTTGAAAATGATAGAGATTAAGGGGGTCAAACAAGTTACCCACAAAAATTGGTCCTGTTCTTTTCAAAAAATCATAACATAGCGTATATTGTGGGTAAATCAAAATCTTAACTTTTTTTAGTATTTTTAAAATTGCTTGAATGAGAAATTAGCTAGCAGCATGTCGTGTAGACATGATTTTTTTTTATAATTTTTTAATGAAAATATTATTTTTTTACTAATTTTCAAAATGGACACATCCTAAAAAATAGAAATTTGACCATGCTACCCCTATGAGTTTTGAAAATTAATCAAAAATCATTTTTTTGAATATGTGTATAATGGAATCTAGGTTATAAAAATGTAATTTATTTGAAATTTCAATGAACAGTTAAAAATAAAGTAAAAAATATCAAACATTGATTTTTGATAATAAAAATTGGATACACTTGTAGACACTCAAATAATATTGACATTATGCATCTAAATCAGACCAATTAACATCATTTCCTCTATTAATCAAATAAAGTAATTTATTAGATTAATTCACTAATGTGCATCATAGTTGATTCAATAAATCAATTTATTTAAGTAAAGTCCTAAAAGTCCTCTCATCTAATTTAATAAATCAAATTAATTAAATCAAATGTCAAATCCCCTAAATCCCTTCAAGTTAATTAATTTGAATTAATTAACTCCTAATCCTAATTACCCATTCTCTAGCTTTTGACTCAACCTTGGTTAAGCTCAACCCCTAACTAACCCACCCACTTGCACATGAAAATAAATTCTTTTAATTAACTAATTATCTCATTTTCCCTCATAGAGGAATATTCTAATGGAATATTCCTTCATTAACTCCACTTGTTTGACTTCTTTTCCCAAACAATTTCCCTCCAAAACATCTCAACCATATTCATTTAATTCCTCTTACACATGCATTAATCTCTCTTACACCTCTGAAATCCTCAACTACATGCATTAACCATGCACATTCTACAAAATGTGCTCCACCTTCCTCCACTAGCCATGTGACAAGTGTCACAATATCATTGTCTCTTCTCTAGTCCCACATTCATCCCATCTCTCCATTCTTCAACCCTTCAATCTATAAATAGAAGCAATAATCATCCACAATCTTAGCATTATCACTATAGGAACTTTCATCTCCATCACTTGCATCTTCATCACATTTTGTTCATCACATCAAGAAGCTTATCAAGCGGGTGGGAAAGGGAATCCTTTTCACATCAAAGGAGCACCACTCCCACTAAGGGATAGAGTTTGATCTTTTTTTCATATGCTTGCATTTAGTTTCTTTGGTTCTATTTATCTTGTTTGCATATTTTAGCATGATTAAGTATTTCATATGGATGCTCTATTTGGTTTGCTTAATTTGACTAACAATACTAATGTTTGTTTGTTTTTGAGCAAGTGTAGAAAAGGCATCTACATTTAGCACCCACCGTGGGGCATGATGAGCTCCAGTCATTTGTTCGTCTTGACTCAATCATCACAGTGACTTCTCTTCTTTTTTGCATCTCAGATTACTGAGGAGGGATTTCATTTGCATAAGGAACTTGCAAAATTGGAGCATAGGGAGCAATCTTTGAAGAATTTTTGAGTTGGAAAAGTGGGCCTTGAGCTTAAACTTGAAAAAGCATTTTTTAAATGCTTATTGTAATAGCCTACATCTTTCATTCTTGCTTTTGTTTTCTATTTTAGGCCAAATCAATCAATTTAGGGTTAAAATTAATCATTGATGTGATTTCTTCAAGTTGGGATAAAATTGAACATTAGAAACACACTAGATTTTGATTTTTGGACTAAAATTGAACAAGCAACTTCACACTTGGTTTTTGGTGCTCTAAAAAGAATTCATCATTGCTTTGAGAATTAAATTGAACTTGTTCTTTCATTTTATTTTAATCTTTTTGCAATTTGTGTCATTCAATGTGTATGCACTTCTCTCACACTTTCTGGTGATCTTGAGAATCAAAATCATTTTAGTGACATTGATTGTCTAAAAGATCACCTACACATTTCAAGTTTGGGTTTAAAATTGAACAATCATGCTAGTGTGAGAAAGAGACATTGTATGTGCTCCCTCCTTGCGCTTTATGCTAGCTGGGTGATCAAACTACAAGTGTACTCCCTTGCTTTTGTTACCTTTAGAGGGGCCTTCCTAAGACCAATTTGAAGGTGACTCCAACCGATTTTTCTCTTGGGCCGGTATATAAATGGATAAGACTAAATTGTCAAGTCCTCATGGTATGCAGGCCTTAGTTGTACAGTGTCTTTCAGAATGGGGTACTAATGTAAAAAGTATAAGAGCCCCTAGTAGGATTGATTAAAGCCTTTATTGGCTTACTAGATGCTCGCAAGGTGCCATGTTCCCGATTACCTTGACTAAGAACCAATTTGTATAGAAGACAAAATCCTTACTATTTGTTGGTGCAAGAATGGTCATTCTGAAGCTGCCCCTCATTTGTACTATTCAAAGTAGAAATAGAATAAATCCTTTTAATCTTTGAATTTTTAGAATTTTGAGATTTGGTGGTCTGGAGAAGTGTGTGCTGTCGAGGGGAGCCAGTGTCACCAAATCTCTAGTTGTTTTCTTTGTCTTAGTGTTTAGAGAAATCTAAGTGGGGACTCAACAAATATTTTCTTTTCTATCCTAGGGTTGTGCAATTTGTGAGTCAATTAATTACTTTGCTTGGATCCAAAACTTTGAAACAAACATTAAACAAAGTAATCAAAACTTCAAACCCTTTGGAAGAACAAATATCTTTGATAGATTCCAATTATTACTGCTTGTCCCTAGGGATTTTATCCTTAGAGGCTTCTAAATATTTGGGCCAATATCTCAATTTGTTCTCTCCAAAGTCAACCTAGGAAAACTATGGCTTTGACTTCTTGATTCACACATAATGTACCTTGTGGAAGGAAAGAAGGCCTTGGCATAGACATTTATTTCAAAACTTAAGCAAGACAAGTAGATGTGGTAAAATTAATTTATTAATTAAGATTAAATCAATTGAACCCCACACATTTGCTTGTTATCTTTTGTCTTATGGTCTTCCAAGCAAAAAATTGGCCTTTTGGTTTGAATTACTCATAGGGTAAAGCATGTTCTTCAACACCTTGGTCTTGTAAACAAAGTCCTCTTAGGTTCATTTAGGATCAAATCAAACACTTCATCCATCCCACAAACAACTTTTAGAGATTTGGAAAAAATCATAATTCTAGACTTGGGTTAATCCTTAAAACACATCAAAATCACCTTGTTTAGTTAGGTGTGAGAATTTATCCTTTCTCATACCTCTAGTTAAATTAGCACCCTTTTGACAAGTTCATCCTAAGGTTACATCCAACATCTTGGGATCTACAAGTTCATTATCCAAATCAAACCAATCAAAATCAAATCCTAAAGTCTAGCATTGATCCAATGTTCCTAAAAGTTCAACACCCATATCATTCACCCCTTTCATCTTTCATCTCATCATTGGTCCTAAATCCCTTAGAGGTCAACAAGGTCAAAAAACAAGAACATGGAATATAAACTTGATTGATACATCATGAGTAATCTAAATTAACCAAACTATCAAAGCCTTACAATGTCGATTGATTATCAAAACTCACATTTAGACAATCCATACATGGGATCATTATCTCCAACAAACCTCAATGGTACAAAAAATGTGAGTATGCCCAATCTAATTTAGAAAAACATTTCCCTATGGTAGATTTAAATCAAGTTCCAAACCTACAAATCTATCAACCAAACAATCAATTCATGAGTCTTAAAAAAAACAACATTATCCCACCAAATCCATACATGCCAAATGTGAATATACCAAGTGCAAGTTTACCAAACATGAACATTTCAAATCCACACTTGTTAAACTTTGGGATAGATATTTTTTTGAATCATACAAATGTTGTTCAAATTCTAAACAATATGTTAACGACTCCATGTATTGATCCAAGTCAAGGCAACACCATGCAAAATCAAAGTTACCTAAATCAAGGCAATATGTTTCCAAACCAAAAAAATGTTCAATTTCAACCTATAATGCCAAATCTAAACATCATCCCAAATCAAAACATTGTCCAAAATCAATTTTTCCGTGATATCATATAGACACCACAAGTATACATTCCAAATTTGCTTGAAAAAAAACCAAATCAACTATATCAAGGGTGTCAAGATTAAAATCAAGATCAAATTGCTATACTTCGAAAATTCATTGATTCATATCACCTAGAGACATCTCCATCCCAAAATCAATACACTCTTCCATTAGTTGAACCATGTCATCAAAGCAATGAGTTGTTTCCCCAACCACATCAAGAAAAATATCTCCAATGTCAAGAGGTTGGATATCAAGATCAACAATGTTATCAACAACAAACCCAATCACCACATTGGAAGATCGATCACAACAAGAATCACCACATTTCCAACATCAATCACAAAAAGAATCAACTCAACAAGAAAAAATCTCACAAGAACACAAATATGAATACACTCCTTTTGGAGTGCCAATCGAATCAATGCTAAGAAAGCTAGTTAATGAAAAACTCATCACTCTTCCAAAAGTAAGTGCTTTCAAATCTGTCCTAAACTTCCCTTGGAATATGGGTAGATCTTATTGTGATTATCACACAAAAAATATTCATAAAACACCAAATTTCATTCAACTCAAAAATATCATCCAAGACCTTATTGATCAAGAAATAATAATTGTTGAGGACAATGATCAAGATTCAACCACTAGTGATAGTATTGACAATCTCTCCATCACAATTATTGAAAAAAATGATCAAGATCTATCCATAAATAATCACCTTGAGGATGTTTCTACCTCATCCAACAATCAAATCAACATACATCAAGAGTCACTTTTCAATCATGATCAAAATCCACCAACAATATCCCATGATGATCCATATCAAGAAATGTTAACATCATTTGATCCTATGGTTGAAAACATTGACAATATCTCCACCACAACCGTTGAGGATAATGGTCAAGAGCTATCCATCAATGAGCACCTTGAAGATGTTTCTACCTCATCCGATGATCAACTCAACATACATCAAGAGTCACTTTTTAATCATGATCAAAACCCCCAAACAATGTCCAACAATGATCCAATTCAAGAAAGGTTAGCATCATTTGATCCTATGGTTGAAAACATTGACAATCTCTCCACCACAATTGTTGAAAATAATGATAAAGATATATCCATCAATGAGCACCCTGAAGATGTTTCTACCTCATCTCATGATCAACTCAATATACATCAAGAGTCACTTTTTAGTCGTGACCAAAACCCCTCAACAATATACGATAATGATATATTTCAAGGAGTGGTAGAATTATTTGATCCTATTGGCATAATCCAAGATACATCCACCAATGATCATGTTGACAATGTCTCTACATCACCTAATGAGTTAGAGGACATATCTCAAGAATTTATTTGAAAGCATGATCAGCATCTTTCACCAAAGTCTAACAATGGTCCTTTCCAAGACATATTGGCATCCTTTGACCTCATGGTTATAGATATTGAAGAAATCCCCAACTCAACACTTGATCCAAATTCACATAAAGATCAAAAGGATATTGAGCCACTTCCTATGCCTAATGAGGACATCCAAGGACCCTTTATAAGAAATCCATCCTTTGAAATGGACCCATGTCAAGAATTTGATCCAAAGCATGTCAAAAGCAATTCTAAAATCATTCAAGATCAATAATTTGTATCTCTAAGATACTATTGTTACTCAATTTTTTCCTACGTGCTCAATCAAGTAAGGCAAATCATGTGACAAATGTTCGAGAAGGCCAAATGGAACATTTACAACAAGGGAAAAATCATGCACGTGATGGTATTCCTCAAGGAGCTCAATTGGAAGGCATCTCCCAATCCAGTTTGGCATAAAATTGTTCTAAGAAAAAAGTCAGAAAGACTCTGCAGTTGTCTTGCCGATTGGCATTCCGTTCTATTCAAAGGAGGCCCATCAGTCGTATAGACATCCCTGTCGCCAAGAGTCTTTATGTGTCTCGTCGACTGGATATGAGCTCGCCAGACGATTCCACGTTCAGCATAATGTCTCGCTGAAAGGAGTCAGGTCTCGACAACAAAGAAGGTTGCAATCGGGGGTTTGCTTCGCAAAGAAGTCTACCCGACAAAAGGAGGTCCCACCAAAGGGTTTGAGCCCGGCGATAATTTTGCCTTCGGTAGGTCTGGCCGAAACGAAAAAGTCTTACCAAAGGGTCAGTCTTCGATATGACATGAGGGGCTTGGGGAAAGGTCTCCCTGATGTGGGATTGTCTCACCGACATGAAATGAAGGCCTCAACAAAAGGGTTATTCCCTCGCCATGAGGTCTAACCGATATGTTAAGGTCTCCTCGAAGTGCTCTCGGTTCAACAAAAGGAAGTTTCAGTCGGTATTAAGTCTCACCGACCGAAGGGAGTCTCAGCAACATGGAGTGAATTCAGCATAGGCCCTCACCAAAAGGAGGAGTTTGTTGAGATGTCTGGGCGAAGCAGAGTGGTCTCGGTGAAGGACGGCAGCGTCGGCATAAGGTCTCCCTGACCATGGAAAGTCTTGCCAACTTGAAGGAGCTCGCCGAAAGATTTAAGGCTCGGAAAAACTTCTCACCGACCCAAAAAGGTCTCCCCAACATAAAAATGAGCTCGCCAAAGGATTCTGAGCCTCGCCGCGAGGTCCTGCCGAAGAATGAAGGGTCTCAGTGTAGAGTTTTTCCTTTGGCAAGAGGTCTCACCGACACATGAATGTCTCGCCGATGGATTGGCACAATAGTATGAGATGGTGGTCTCGGCGTGAGGTCTCACCGACCAAGCAATGTCTCCCCGACTAAAGAGAAAGTAAACTCATCGCCGAAAGAAAGGGCTACTCGCTGTAAGGTCTGGCCGAGAGGTGAAGGTCCTGCCGACAAAGGAAGCCTTCGGCATAATATTTGGAGCTCAGGAAGATGTCTTCCTAACCGGTGGGAGTCAAGCCGAAAGGAAATAAGTCGGCCAAAGGGAAAGGAGCTCGGCGAAAGGTCTCATCGACCTGACAGGGTCTTAATGAAGGATTTGAGATCGAATGGAATGAACGGAGATCGGGGAGAGCAGAATGTGCTCAGTAAAAGGTCTTTCCAAGGGGTGAAGGCTTTAGTGATGAGAGATATATTTTTATGACTCCTAGGGGTTCACCATGAGGTCTTCCCGAAAGTGATAATCTTACCGATGGTTCCAGCAATATCGGTATGACTTTTGGCCTAGCTATAAAATCTCATCAACATTTTCAAGCTATGCCGATAATTGCAGGAAGGTATAATCACATTGGGGAGACATGATTAGTGTCTCACCGACATGTGATTCATTCTAACCAACCCTTGACTGTCTAGCGATCCCGTGTGGCATATGATCAACCAATCAGAGTGAGCTAAGGGAGAGCCGTGGCAGTCTGACCAGGAAGAAGAAGATTAACAGAATGAAAAGCAACGTGTATCTATTCTGAGCTAAGAAGCATTCAAAGCAGCTCGCCAGGGGATTCAAAGGTGGACACGAGAAGCGGAAGTAAATTTGGTAGTTGCAAAAAATTAGGGAGGTCATTCCTAGAGTGACTCCAAACTGACATGGGCATGGGGACACAGCATTAACTTCATCAAAAAGATCTGAGGGAGACTTTTCTGAGCCTGATATTTTGTAAGCCCTGAGGGGTCAACCTTATTTTTGTATATATGGCATTTTTTTCTTCTTGTAAAGGAGTTCTCTTGATGCTTTTCTGAAGTCTGTGACTTCTACAGTCCTCTCTCAGATTAGCAAATTTTTGTAACTCATTTTGGAGAATGATATATAAAGTTTGCCTTGGTGACTATTGATGTTCAGATTTCCATCTTGTCCTTGCAGAGTGTTGTGCATTTCAAGTTCATAATCAAGTTTTTTTGTGAATTTCTTTTATTCCTTCATGACCTTATCTTGTGTTTTCATGCCTTCCTTTGCAAAAGCATCATTATACAAATCACAAACTGTGTTTACATAATCACATATGGATTTTAGTCTATGAAAATTACTTTCCTCTCTGAAAAAAGTGTGTGAATCAAACCTGTTGTGACATATTAATGTATAGCTTATAAATATTTGATGTGTAATCTTATGTTCATCATTAGTTTTTAAGTGTAAATTGAGTATCTCATTGTTCCTGTCATTTTGGTGAATCACCATCAGTTAATTTTCATTTTTATGCATTCTCCTTCTGCCTTTTCCCTTCAAAGAATCAGTTGTTTAGGAGACACCAAAGGAAGTCGGCCTTCTCCAGAGGTTGATCTCTGTTTATAAGTGACCCATAGCTTTGGAGGTCTTCCCATGTTACACTGAGGTGTTAAACATCAGGTTCAACAAGGATGCAACTTTAGGTGATAACAGTTTCTGGCACGCCCCGGTGGGACTGTGAACTACTTCTCAGTTCATGTTTATGCATTTTATTGTTGTTGTTTGGTGTGTGCAGCAGTAGTTTCAACCTTTTGGAGGCATTTTCTTTACATACCTGGCGACTCTGGGAGAATAACAACTGGTTTCAAGCAGATTAAGTGCTGGTATGTTCTTATTTCTAGAAAATCAGATCTAGTTTTCTTGTTTTACAAGAAATTTTAATGCATTTCCAGCTTCTATGAATGCTCCAAAATGTCTACATTTTATGAAGACATGTTCTATCATCCAGCTTGTCATGAAACTACTAATCATCCCTCATTTCATGAAAATCCTGTCAACCAATCACCCTATCAGCCATATCAGGCCAATCATGTTGCTGGTTTAATCCCAAATAGCCATGCAACAACAGCCTATCAGCATGCTCAACATACTTACCTCCCACCCACCCCTGCCCAGTCCTCGGATCCACATTTGGATGTCCAAAATCAGCTCCAAGAGGTTGATTATATAAAGAATAACATGAATAACATGAAGGACATACTGTCAGGCATTGCAAGGTAGATGGAAGAGTTTAGGAGGCAGTAGGAGTACGATCAACAACAATAAGAGATGGCCTATCAGGCCTACCTTCATGAGCAAGAATTACTGACACAAAGGAGATAGTTTGAGAATAGGCTCAAGAGAGAGTTAGCTGTGAAAGAGGAGAAAATGAAGCTTTTTCTTGCTCAAACACAGAGGCATGAGGTCCAAGTAGCTCCTTATATTCCACATCAGCCTGGACATGAAGAGGTTCATAACTTCAAATTTCCAAGTTTCAGACAGGGTGAATCTAGCATGGACAGCTACGATGAAATCGCTAAGTTGGAGGAGCACGTGTTTTCACTTCCAAGCTTCAAGCAGATTGCTTCTTCTCATAGCTCAAAGCTGACTAAGGATCTTCCTCAAGTGGAAAGCACTTGCAAGGTTGTAGTTTCAGAACAGCTAGAAGACATCAAGCCATTTGGGTAGTTGTTGATTGATGACAGTCAGCAAGATAATGGAGCATTAGACTTGGAAGAAAAGCCTAAAGTTGAACCGGATATTGTTCTTCAAGGTATGGATTTTGATTTCTTTGAACATATTATGAATGAGAGAGCCAATGTTGAGCTTTATGAAGAAGCATGTACAATTATTATTGAACAGTTTTGTTCAACATTGGATGACAAAGAACCAGAAGAAGTTGATAGTCATGATGATCTGAAGCAACAGCTTGTAGAGTTGTCGAAACAATAGGAGGGGCCTCATAATCCTGTTTTACAAGATCATGATTGGTTGAAGGAGCTTCCTTTTTGTTGTGTAGAGGAATTTGAGACTGCTGAACCAGTTAAACCTTTTTCTTCTCCCATTGAGGCCACTTCATTATTTGAACCTTTACCTTCCTTCATTGAAGAATAAAATAATGATTTGGAATGTCTTTCTTTGAGTAATGATGAACATTATAAGCAGCTTCCATTTCGGTGTATAGAGGAAGCCATTTCATTTTTCTCCATTGAAGGAATGAGTGTTCATTTTGGAAAGCATGAGCATACTAAGGAGGCTACTACTCTTCCATCAAGTCAGCCACAGGAGTTATACCTTTCCAGCCAGCAAGATGATGAAGAGGGTACCCACAAGCAAGAGATCAGCAAGGAGACTTTAAGCTTTACCCTTACCAGAGGTTGTCCAATCAAATACCTAGCTAAGATGGATTCCAATACAACACCAAGGACGAATCATGCACCCACACATGAAGGTATAGCAGAAAATGGTATCCAAGATGCACTGGCAGCCAAACAAGAGTATGTTCAACTCACTTATCCTCCTTTGGTTGATAATACATATGGTCTATTTGGTGAGGTAAGTGAATTTATTCACCTCTTTCAAGGGGCAGTGCATCGTCTTGTTAAATATCTTCATGTGTCCCATTTTTACTCAGTTGTCCTTAAACATGCCAGTCACTGCATATTTAAGAGAAAGGGTAGTTATTTCGATCATCCAGTGAATGGGTTTGTTTGACCAATTTCATACTGGTTAGTGTAGGGTAGGTTTAGATGCAGTTTACATTCCCTAAGTGCTGTCCCAGCACAGTAAATAGTTTTATTTCAATTTTTTCCCTATTTTCAATAAAAAATTTAGTGTTCTAATGAGTCTCTAGAGAGTTATAGCCATGTACAAAGCTGCTCTTGATTTGTTTCTAAGTTGTTCCAATGACTCCATTCCCAATGGATAGGCCTAGGCTACTAGTTTCCATGTTTAGCAGGAAAACATATAGCAAAGGTCACCATAAATGTTACCAAATTTTTTCCTACAGGCTCAATCAGGAAAGGTAAATCATGTGACAGATGTTCGAGAAGGCCAAATGGAACATTTACAACAAGGGAAAAATTGCGCACGTGATGTTATTCCTCAAGGAGCTCAGTTGGAAGGCATCTCCCAATCTAGTTTGGCATAAAATTGTTCTAAGGAAAAAGTCGGCAAGACTCTGCAGTTGTCTTGCCAACTGGCATTCTGTTCTATTCAAAGGAGGCCCATCAGTCGCCTAGACATCCCTATCACTGAGAGTCTTTATGTGTCTCACCGACTGGAAATGAGCTTGCCAGATGATTTCGCATTCGGCATAACATCTCACCGAAAGGAGTCAAGTCTTGATGACAAAGAAGGTTGGCATTGGGGGTTTGCTTCACAGAGAAGTCTGCCCGACAAAAGGAGGTCCCACCAAAGGATCTGAGCCGAGCAATAATTTTTCCTTCGGCAGGAGGTCTGGCCAAAACAAAAAATTCTTACTGAAGGGTCAGTCTTCGATATGACATGAGGGGCTCAGGGAAAGGTCTCCTCGATGTGGGATTGTCTCACCGACATGAAATGAAGGCCTCAAAAAAAGGGTTATTCTCTCGCCATGAGGTCTGGCCGATAGGTTAAGGTCTCCCCAAAGTGCTCTCAGTTTGGGAAAAGGAAGTTTCGGTCGGTATGAAGTCTCACCGACCAAAGGGAGTCTCGGCAACATGGAGTGAATTCGGCATAGGCCCTCGCCAAAAGGAGGAGTTCTTTGAGATGTCTGTGCAAAGCGGAGTGGTCTTGGTGAAGGACGACAGCATCGGCATAAGGTCTCCCCAACAACGAAAAGTCTTGCCGACTTGAAGGAGCTCGCCGAAATATTTAGGGCTCAGCAAAACTTCTCACTGACCCAAAAAGGTCTCCCTGACATAAAAATGAGCTCGCCAAAGGATACTGAGCCTTGTCGTGAGGTCCTGTCGAAGAATGAAGGGTCTTGGTGTAGAGTTTTTCCTTCGGCAAGAGGTCTCACCAACACGTGAATGTCTCACCAACGGATTGGAAAAGTAGTATGAGATGGTGGTCTCGGAGGTCTCACCGACCAATCAATGTCTCCCCGACTGAAGAGAAAGTAAACTCGTCACCGAAAGAAAGGGTTGCTCGTCGTAAGGTCTGGCTGAGTGGTGAAGGTCCTGCCAATAAAGGGAGCCTTGGGCATAATATTTGGAGCTCGGGAAGATGTCTTCCCGACTAGCGGGAGTCAGGCCAAAAGGAAAGAAGTCGATCGAAGGGAAAGGAGCTCAGCGAAAGGTCTCACCGACCCGACAGGGTCTTAACAAAGGATTTGAGATCGAATGGAATGAACAGAGATCGGGGAGAGAAGAATGTGCTCAGTAAAAGGTCTTGCCGAGGGGTGAAGGTCTCAGCGATGAGAGATATATCTGTATGACTCCTAGGGGTTCGCCATGAGGTCTTCTCGAAAGCGATAGTCTTACCAATGGTTCCAGCAATATCGGTATGACTTTTGGGCTCGATATAAACTCTCATCGACATTTTCAAGTTGTGTCGATAATTGTAGGAAGGTATAATGGCATCGAGGAGACACGATTAGTGTCTCACCAACATGCGATTCAATCTAAGTGACCCTTGACCGTCTGGCAATCCCGTGTGGTGTATGATCAACCAATCAGAGTGAGCTAAGGGAGAGTCGTGGTAGTCTGACTAGGAAGAAGAAGATTAACAGAATGAAAAGCAATGTGTATCTGTTCTGAGCTTAGAAGCATTCAAAGCATCTCGCCAGGGGATTCAAAGGTGGACACGAGGAGCAGAAGTAAATGTGGTAGTTGCAAAAGATCAGGGAGGCCATTCCTGGAGAGACTCCACACTGACATGGCCACGGGGACGCAACATTAATTTCATCAAAAAGATCTGAGGGAGATTTTTCTGAGCCTGATATTTTGTAAGCCCTGAGGGGCCGAGCTTATTTTTGTATATATGGCATTTTTTCCTTCTTGTAAAGGAGTTCTCCTGATGCTTTTCTAAAGTCTATGACTTCTACAGTCCTCTCTCAGATTAGCAAATTTATGTAACTCATTTTGGAGAATGATATATAAAGTTTTCCTTGGTGACTATTGATGTTCAGATTTCCATCTTGTTATTGCAGAGTGTTCTGTATTTCAGGTTCATAATCAAGTTATTTTGTGAATTTCTTTTATTCCTTCATGACTTTATCTTGTGTTTTTATGCCTTCCTTTGCAAAAGCATCATTATACAAATCACAAACTGTGTTTACATAATCACATATGGATTTTAGTCTGTGAAAATTACTTTCCTCTTTGAAAAAAGTATGTGAATCAAACCTGTTGTGACATATTAATGCATAGCTTATAAATATTTGATGTGTAATCTTATGTTCATCATCAGTTTTCAAGTGTAAATTGAGTTTCTCATTGTTCCTGTCATTTTGGTGCATCACCATAGGTTAATTTTCATTTTTATGCATTCTCCTTCTCCCTTTTCCCTTCAAATAATTAGTTGTTTAGGTGACACCAAAGGAATCCGGCCTTCTCTAGAGGTTGATCTCTATTTATAAGTGACCCATAGCTTTGGAGGTCTTCCCATGTTATACTGAGGTGTTGAACATCAGGTTCAACAAGGGTGCAACTTCAGGTGATAACAACTACAATGATCTAATGGACACTCTCAAATCCATACAAGATGTTGTAAATGATTATCACATCCACATAGCACATACTCCTCCATCTACCCATGAGATGCTTTCTTTGGATGGACACTTAGATGATCTTCATTCAGAACATGACTCCTTTACTCCTGACATTATTACACAAAAAGAGAAGGTTATAGATTCCTATAGTCAAACTAAGTTGTCAACATCGAGATCACATATAACCCAAATTCAAATTGAGGACATCATGTATGAAGATATACATCATTATCCACTCAAGGAAACAAGTAATACCAAACAGGATATTCCAGAGTCAGCAGAGCAGCAAATTGAAATAACATTGAATCTATAGGGGTCATTTATTAGAGAATGCTTGCTAAATAGGACATCTCAAAAAAGGCATAATCAAAGCATGAATGTACCGCTTCCACAGTACTGGGGGCAACTATGTCTCAATAAAATGTCAAAATAGGGAGCACAAAGAATCCTTATGATGAAACCAATGCCAATACTACAACTAGCCATGTCATGAATCTTCATCCACCCATCACCCCATCCACGAATTGGGACCAACATAAGATGAAAGATTTAAATCAAAGCACGAAGAACATTATCAAAGCAAAAGAAGTTGGGAAATATAATGGATAAATCAAGTGCACATGGATACCAAAAAATGCAAAGAACGATCATCCCTATCAAACTCCATCAGTAAAAGAAACTATGGGGCAAAATAAAAAAAGGGAAAAGTATCCATCAAAGATGTCCACAAAGACAATAGTAGGATTCTCAAGCAACATACAAATTATATCAAGCAATTGGTCCTAATTCCAATCACACTTTCATATCCACCCATCATTGCTCATCTTCCCAAGTTTGGAGAGTTAAAGGTTCCAAACTGCCAACCAATCCATCTTTTATTCCTAAACACACTCCATCCATGCCTCCACACATGATATCCAATTATCATATTGACCATGTATTGGAAATGACCCTTCCTCATAAGGATTCAGAAGGCATTCTATTATGATGTGCGCACAAAGACAAAGTTAAATCCTGTATCAACAAAGTAGATTAGGAATCCCAAAATTTGTATTCAAGTGCACGTATCTTGGAAAAGCAACTTCTTCAAGCTGGATACTGATGGCACATTATCATAGAAGAATCTACATCGACACCACCAGGTGGTTCAGCATGAGCTTAAAATATTTTACAAAAGAAACAAAAAAAACAAAAAATCATGAAAATAGTAAAGATAAAAATCATCCTCCAGTGAAAACCACTATGGTGGAACTTTGTACAAGTACCATGATGAAAACCTGGAAAACAGGTGTCATGTGTAGAATCGAGCATTTGGGTGCACTAGTTCAGGTGAAATAATCTTATCTCATCCATAATAAATCTAGCACTCCATCCATCTTATCCATAATCAAACCATTCATCCATGAACCATTTATCCAATCCATTTTCATCCATCTACATCTAATATAGTCCAAGTTATCTTGATCTTGACAAATTTTGGTGTACACTTTACACTTTCTTATGGTAAACATCTTGACATGGGTCATTTTCATTGATCCTATCCTACCTACCATTATCTGAGCCATGAAGAACTATCCAAATGAGCATCCTTTGTTTGATCACCTTATCTTCTCACAAGATAATCCTTTGCATACATACCATATCCATCCATCCATACACCTATCCAAGCATCCATCCATGGAATTCCATACATTGCTAGACATGGGGGGAAAATATTTACATCTTGCTTCGGGAATAAATCTTGATCTATATCTTACAACTTATGTGGTGATCTGAACATCCATGTCATATTTTGACAAGAAGGCATTCCTTATCAAGCTTCATTTATTATCAAACATCAATCTAAAAAATCAATATCAATTGCATCTAATTTTTACTTCAATGTCGTATCAAATCATTCAAAACAATTTTATTCCAAAATCAAGCTTCAAAATCCTGATCAATCAAATCCAATCAATCCATCATCATCTTGGGATATCCTTCCTAGTCCTCATGTTTCTTAACACTATGCTTGCATTTTTTTACCCTCAACAATGTTATCATCATCAATCCATCAATCAAATCTAATCAATCCCTCATCATTTTGGGATATCCTTCCCAATCTTGGTGTTGCTTAACATATCCTTGCATTGTGTATCCTCAACAATGTTATCATCATCAATCCATCAATCTAATCAATCAACCTTAGCTTGGTTTTCAACAAAATCCCAAAATAGATCACTGATATCATCACACATCCATATCCAAATCATCAAAATTATGCGAAAAATTCAAAAACATTCAAAAAAACCAAGAAAATCCAAAAAAATTGAAAACATATCAGAAAATCCAAAAACAGGTCGAAAATAGAAAAATTCAAAACATGGTATCCAAACTACATTGTCTCTGAGCTTAAACGTAGGCAAGGTAATCTTTGATTAGCCTCTGAGACACAAAAACACAAAAAAAAAAAACCTAAAAAATCCTAAAAACAACCTCATAACATTTCAAAAACATCAAACACATCTAAATATTTGAAAAAATCCATCTGTCTAATTTCGCTTTCATCCACAATAAAAATCCGCTCATAATAAACAATCATCATCTACAACCTTTCGTAAAACAATTGGAAAAAAGTATAGAAAATTCAAAAGTGAAAACTCAAACGTCAAAGTCACAAGTCTAGGTCAGTAGGTAAACAAGTTGGTTAACTCTTGGTATCAATAGCCCATCATCCCATTAGTATTACCATTATCTGATCATCATGTCCTAGGATGCATCTTTCCTACAATGGACATCAATATTAGACCTCACCGTAGTTTAGCCTTGGCTAGAGGTATGAAGAACATTGGCTTGTTTGTGTACTTGATCTTTCTTTTGATTTATCTTATTGCACTCATTCCAATGACCTCTTGATGATGTCTAATCAAAAACAATTAGAGAGAAAGGAATGGGGCATTGTGTTGGAAGTGGATTCACTCTCAAAGGGGGGGGTGAATCAGAGTGATACAAATTTAAATTCTTAAAGCACAAATTAAAAAATTTAACCTTTAACACAATATGACAAAAAAAAAAAGAATCTTAACTCAATGCAACAAGTGAAAATTGAACCTTGAATTCACATGTAACACTTATTAAAAGCACTATATGATATGTTCAATTGAACTTTATGAACAATCTTTGTTGTGCTTTTCAAAACAGAACTTAAGACTTCACAAAATATAACTTTGAAAAACATTCACATATGGAGTACAAAATGCAAATTTCAATTTTCTCTATGAAAGACTTTTTGCATTAGATTTACACACATTAAATTTGCATGACCAACTTGAACATTTTAAAGTATCAGAGCATTGACTAACATCAATATGAAATAGAATGAGAGAGACAAATGATAACACATAATACAAAGATTTCATGAGTGGAAAAACCCTCATGGGGTATAAAAAACCACTCGCTAAAAATTCCTTCTCATTAATCAAAGAGCACCAACTCTGTAACAAGTTTTTGAAGCACCAAATTCATAGGAGCACCAACTCTATAACAATACAAAAGCACCAACTCCACCTAAATTCTGAAGCACCAACTTCAATAGGAGCACCACTGCTTTACAAAGTCACTGTTTAAATTGTGTATACAAAAATGACCTTACAACTATGTTTACATTTGCAGTCCCAAAATCACAATGGAATACAAAATAAAAAAAATGATCTGCAAAGATACCCACTACAATAAATACTGTTCATAACAATAGTATGAAAACTCTCTCAAACTAAACACAAATGTCTTTGTTGTGAAAACCAGAGATTACAGTAGAAACCCTCTTTTCTTCTTTTCATAAATTTACTCAAAAAAACTCAATCAAAACCACACTCCACTTTTTAATGCAATCTCTATAATGAAACTGGGAGATGTGTTACAATAAATCCCTCTTCTTATTTTCTCTCTTTTCCTCTTTTTTAATCATGGCTTTTTGCCATGTAATTATACAATGCACAATAACAGTTATTCTTTTCAAAAACCCATAACACCATAACGAGGGTTTGTATAAATTTTTTTGTTAAACCATGATACCCATAATGGTTTGAAGAATAACTACAGATATATAAATGAAATGCCACTGAAAAATGATAAAACCCTTCAGCAGACTCGGGTTAGTAAAAACTGAGATTAATCTTTAACACATTTCTAATCTCCATCAAAATCTTAACCACAAAAACAATTATATTTGAAACCAACAAAATATCTTTCAAACCAAAAACCAATTACCTATCAAGGCGGCCAAAATTTTACCAGCTGACTATGTAACATCTTCATAAAAATCTCATTGAAACTCATCCAACATTCAGCTTCAAATCCAGCTGCAAACTGTAGTCTCATACCCTCCATTGCGGCGCTATTGTTACCTCGGAGCAAAACAAGAATAACAAAATGATTTTCCCTAACATCATTCAAATGCCTTTAGTCTTCCCTTTTTACTTTATGATAATCATTTGGAGTTCAATCCATTAAATAAACACAATGATGGTTTAAGTTTGCTAAACAAATATTAACAAAATCCAAATGATGGTTGTCATTCTAAGTCAACTCTGTTATAAATGTAATGAGGTTGACAAAATTATTAGAAAACTCAATGACTATGATATGCACAAAATGCTTTATAACATATGCTCTGTGAAAGCTAGTAAGGTCATGCATAAGATATGGTCGATGTAATATAAAGCATACTCAGTGTGTTGTGGTTGACAAATATAATAAATTCCAAAGTTATGATCACCAACAGCTATTGAAATGGCTTTTATTTTAAACATTAACAAACCAATATGAAATAAACAATATGACTATTGTATCATGGTGAGCCCAGTAAACATTATGGAGGATCGGCTTAAGTGCAAGGTGTCATACACTTTAAATCAAACTATAATATATGCAATAGAAATCTGATATAATATTGAACCCTTGTAAAATGTGAAGGCCCAAGTGTATGTCGAAATACACTTTGTATGAAGTGATGTGATAAGCCAAAGTAATACCATTGCTTATGAAGCTATATACAACAACCAACCCAAGAATACAAATCTGACTATGTAACAACCTTGTGAGAAAGCAATATACCTCATGTGAACTGAAGCCAAATACTACAGAACCAAAAACAATTATCTTCCATCTGAGTAGTAATGTAACAATGCAATCACCTATATATCAATCACCTATATATTTCTATAAGAACTGAAAAACGTAATGCCAAAAATAATTCAACTTGATTCCGTGTCAAAATAATATACTAATCAAACATACAAAATGATATCACCTGAAATCCAATACCAAAACCCAACACCTATATAATAAAGATAACATTTAACTGCACATGAAGCTCAACCTGATCAGTACCACAAAATGTAACAAATATGAATGTAAACCAAAGCCATAATTCTATCCAACACCAAAGTTACACCATGAGTCATAATACCAAAGTTCCAGAACAAAACCAAAAACCATGCCAATACCAAAGAACTATATTATCAATTTTGACATCAAGGACAAATATTCACAAAGAGAAAGTCAACAAACTACCCCTTTGTCATTGATGGCAAAAACTTAGACATCAAAACCAACCACTCAATCATCATTTTCTCCCCCTTTTTATCACAAGGACAAAGGAAGAAACTTGTAATATGCCATGAAATACAACAACCAATCAAAATAATGTTCACCAAATTGCAAAAATAATGTTCACCAAGTAACTTTGCTCCCCCTAAACCATATCACTAAAATGTCACTGAGCTATACACATATCCTACCCAACAATACCAATAACATCAGTAGGGGTAATATTAAGCATGAAAGATATTGAGAGAGATACATAATATGCATTGTTATTGATAGACCAAAAAAACTCTATCACTGTACTGGCACTTTCCAAAATACACACCAAGGTTAACTGTCCTTGTATATCAATCAATATTTTCCTCTTGCCCAATATTGTCCACTATACTGAGGTAAACCATTATACTACCAATATACTGTCAGCTAATCTCATTGATATCAAGATACATTTTCAAAACATAAATCAATGTTCTCACTGCTCTCATACATCAAAAAAAAAAAAGATAATTGATCATACCTCATATGTTTTGCTTCTTTGAAAGTCATAAGAGATAAAAAAAAAACATACCATCAAGCAAGGAAATTAAAAATCATAACACTATCTTCCTCTGCCACTGAACATTATGCAAGGTCTTCTTCAAACTCAAAGATATATACAAGCCAATTGAAATAGATCTTGTCTTCTATCAAGAAGATCAGCCCTATCAAGACTCTATGAAAATAACTTTTGGCATCAATCAGTACATAATAAATAAATTTGACTCATTATTAACCTGTTGTGCTATTAAGTTTGTTCTGGACTTTAAAGCTATCACAACCCCTAATATTGGCATCATATCAAATCATTTATTTTACTCATTGTCACTCAAATTTAAAGTGCAAGAAAAAATAATGACATTATATGGTAATTCATTGAAAGCATGTTTGACATCATAATTTGGTTATGGTCCAAACATATTGTCCAACACAACCAAGTCCACTACCAATTTTTCAATCAAGATAATACTATGAAACAATTATTGAAGCAATGCCAACAAAACCAAGCTGCAACACAAATATGAGCATGAAAATCTCTTCTACAACAAACATTAAAGCCTTATAATTGATGGTATATATCATATACTGAGTACCAATGCCAAGACTCGTCCATATCACTATGTACCTGTTACCTGTTCAAGTCCTGTATCAACATCTTTTGAAGGTCAATATCACTGCTATCTTGTAGATGCTCTATCAAAGAAATGTCATTGTTAACCAAAAATCTATTAATCAAATGATCTAGAATCAACAACATTTAGAAACGTATCATGGTTTGCTCAAACAACGATACTTGTTAAATATTTATGTAATACCCTTTATCACCACTAGATCAAACATCCTGACAACTATCCATCACATCCTGAAAACTATCTTCATCACATTTTTTTCATCACATCAAGAAGCTTATCAAGGGGGTGGGAAATGGAATTCTTTTCACATCAAAGGAGCACCACTCCCACTATGGGATAGAGTTTGATCTTGTTTTCATATGCTTTCATTTATTTTCTTTGGTTCTATTTATCTTGTTTGTATATTTTAGCATGATTTAGTATTTCATAGGGATGCTCTATTTGGTCTTCTTAATTTGACTAACAATACTAATGTTTGTTTGTTTTTGAGCAAGTGTAGAAAAGGCATCTACAACACCAACAAAAGAAATTAAAGATGAAAGCCTTAACATAGTCAAAATGTGGAAAAAATTACATCATTAAATAGCTAAGAAAGACCTTATCATTATCGAGGTGTCTATTTTACTTGACCTTGAAACATGTGCAAACCTGATGGTTAGCATGAATAAGATTATGTGGAATTTTGTAGAATATGCAAAAACAAATTTTTGGGCATTGGAAAGGTAGTCCAAGTTTTTAAGTTGGAAATCTTAAGAAAATCCAAGCCAAAGGCTTGGGAATTCCCAAAGCAAGAGAAAATGTGGGCACATTATAATGTGCTCGCATTATGTCACTACTTTGACATAATGTGAGTGTATTATAATGCAATCACATTATGCCTAGTTTTAATTTATTTTTGTGTGTTTTTGTATAATTGTATGTTTTATGTATGTATATTTGTATATATATTTGTATGTATCTATGTATGCTTGTGTGCTTGAATTGCTAAATTTCTCAATTGAAATTGTGTGCATTTTTTGTCTCAACATTTTGAATCAAACTCCATGATCCATCATCAAAATAAAATCTACGCAATGAGAGAGAAGAATAGTAGAATGAGATAGCATACTTAGAAGGATAAATAGGTGAGGGGGTTGAGAGGGTTGGAGGAAAACAAACTAAGATTGACAAAAAGATTAAAAACAATAAATAAACTCAAAGAAAAAATAATCCTTAATAATAAGTGTAAGAGAGTGGGACCAACCACATCAAGGCCCCAAGTCACGGATAGCCAAGAGTTGAAGGCTTCCCTAACTTACCTTACTCTAAAGGTGTGTTTGAGATAAAAGACGAGAATGATGAGGACTATAAAGTCCTTTGATCACTCTGCAGACCCAAACTTTAGTTTGGGCTAGGAGAGCTAGATTTTTGTAGTCGGTTATGTGCCTTAGACAGCTCTTTGTCTGAGGATGTCAGTGTAGTTTTGGGACGTCAACGCAGTGCACTAGCGTCTCTCGGGTGCGTTGGCGTCTGTACGGCCATAAAATAGTGAACATAGTAAAACTACCAAAAAGACCTACTAATCGCCTAGCTAGTTCAATCTAGATGGTAAAATCAAAATGAAGAAGTATGAAAATAGATACTGAAATGATAAAGTAAATAGGAAAGAACTAGGGTGACAAGGATAATCTCACAAAATTTCATATTCGCCAACTAGCTCCAAATTCATGTCCACCTACATGCAAGAAAGAGGGGAAATTTGTTGGGGCTATATAGGGGCTTGCCTTAGTCAGACCCTCATTTTGGTGTTTCCACCTCCACGGACAGCCAAATAGAAATGATAAAGAAATGTATGATAAATAAGCAAAGAAGGAATGAATGCAAATAACCCTACAAAATAGTATATAGCTACTCAACCAAATCATAAAGGAGAGGAATGAAATGTTATCACCTCCACCAAGAGATCACTAGCCAATGATGGAGAAAGAGAGCTTGAAAAATATCTACAACCTTGACTATGATGAAGGGAGGTGTTGCAAAACCTCAAGCCCCTACTACAATGACTTGCTTCACACTTGCTTAACGGAGTTGATGGAGTGTTGTTGATGCAATGGAGTGTTGAGAATACTAGAAATGCTAAGAAACTATGAAGAAAGATGAAGTGAATGCTGGAATATTGCAAAAAGAGATGAGTTGAATGAAGAATGGAAGAATGTCAAGGAAAAGAGAGAGAATCTATCATTTTGGGGTTAGTTGGTCGAAGAGGGATGTTACAAATCGTTCCTAATAGGAAATGTAATTCCTCAGTCAGCTTCAAATGCAGGAATCCGTTAGGGATGTAAGCATGTTGTACAGACATCTGTGGGTCATGAGGGTGTCCTTGACAAATATTATTTTAGCGACACAATAGACAGATGCCAAGTGAAAGGAAGGCAACTTGTTGATGTTAAATTTTTCCCTCAGATTTGGTTTTCTAGGTGAGGATGTACAAAAGGAGAATTTATGTAAGGAGTGAAAATTCACTCTTATATATTTTTCCCCCACTTTAGTGAGCATGAATATGGATGAGTGCTTCGGTAAAGTAGATCGAAGAGTGAATAGGGTTAGAAATTTATACATGAACCGTCGAGGAAGCAGACTAAAATCTAGTGAGCTCGAAAGTGCAGGGTAGGCAAAGGACTCCATAGCCCCTTAGAACTATGAAGCTATAGAATGAAAGCATCTTACATGCTTGCAGACCTGCAAGGAGGTACCCCCAAGATCTGTCACATGAAGGAATCCCCAAGAAGTAAGTGCCTCATAGGCCCACATACCTTCAAGGAAGGTGTCCTCCAAGATCTCTCACATGAAGGAAACCCAAAAAAAAGTGCCTTATAGGCACGCAGACCTACAAGGAAGGTGTCCTCCAAGATCTCTCACATGAAGGAAACCCCAAAAAAGTGCCCTACAAGCCCGCAGACTTGCAGGGAAGGTTTCCTCCAAGATCTCTCACATAAAGGAAACCTAGAAAAAGTACCCTACAAGCCCGCAGACCTACAAGGAAGGTGTCCTCCAAGATCTCTCACATGAAGAAAACCCCAAAAAAGTTCCCTACAATCCCACAGACCTGCAGGGAAGGTTTCCTCCAAGATCTCTCACATAAAGGAAACCTAGAAAAAGTACCCTACAAGCCCGCAGACCTACAGGGAAGGTGTCCTCCAAGATCTCTTGCATGAAGGAAACCTAGAAAAAGTGCCCTACAAACCCACAGACCTGTAGGGGAATGACCCCCAAGATCTCTCACATGGAGGAAGCTCAGAAGAAGTGCCCTACAAACCCATAGACCTGCAAGGAGGTATCCCCCAAGATCTCTCACATGGAGGAAATCCAAGGAAGGAAGACTCTGCAAAGTCGAAAAGAAATTTCATAGGAAAGTGGACAATCACGCAGACCATCGATAGATTGGAAAAATTTCAAAGGGATCTCTTGGGAACCCAATGTGAAAAAAGGGCTCCACTCAAGGGATGCATTATTTGAAAGTGCAGAAGATATTTTTTTCTCAAATCGATCCATCATTAATGAATCTTTTCGAAAGATGTTCACTTCATCGAGGAATTTGAAAGGAAGGAGATGCCCCCTCGCAAGGGGAAGGTCGAAGCTACTCCCTCCTCAAAGAAAATGTATCAAGTTCTTTCTTTGTGAACCCATGCTGAAGGAAACATGTTATGTTAGGGTTTCAAGTCAACAATGCAATTCTTTGAAAATTTTTGCAAAGATTCTCAAGAAAAGATTCATTTGGCAACAAATGCATTTTCTGAAAAATCAAAATGTTATAGAAATGGGGTTGTCATACATGAAAGGGACAACTTAAGCAAAGAAGATAGAAAGATAAAAGAAAAGTTAAAAGAGACAACACAAACATGGAAGAATGATGATACAAATAGAAGAAGGTTTATGACAAAAAAAACCACTCTTGTATCCAAGCACCAACAAAGGTGACAAGGGTCATCCAGGCACACATAACATGATCATAGGGGAACACATCACAACATACACACATCTAATCTAAAGATAAAGAAGAGGTCTCCCTCTAACACTGATTGACCAAAAGGTCATCCACTTCCCACTCCAAATCATCATAAGGGGAAGGAGGATGAGCCTGCAGTGGTGGGATGTTAAGAGGAGGATCTTCTGACCCTCCTATAACAAGGGCCAAGGAAGAAGGCCTCGCAAGGTCTCCTCCACTCGGCTCTTATGGAGCTATGGTCAACAATTTTGTGAAAATCACTGACAAGGCCGGAACTTCATCTAAAGAGTTAAACATGCACTTCACTGGAGTGTCATGTCGTACCTCAACATATGGGGAAAGTTGTGCCTAAGGTTCACCATTAGGCTCACCGAGTTACTCGAGAGTGGTGACAAACTCAGGGGAAGTCAGGACTGGTTTCATTACTAAAATAGAATAAGTCAATGTGGGAGCACCTTTCAGAGAAGGTGGACTCCTCTAACATCCTTTGTTGCTAGAAGGACCACTCTCCACCTTCTACTCTATCGAGGGACATGAACTCCTCACAGATGAGGAAAGAGGTGCGAAGGAGGAGGAGGAAGAGAAAACTACAACAAATACCACTAAAGTGTTTAGCATATCTATGGGCTTTGGGAAAGGTGGGACATTCGGAAGGGAAGCTCCACTAAAGGAGCAATGAAGACCTACACCTTTTTAGGGTTAGGCACATTCATACTCATAACGAAAACTAGAAGCGATTGGGAGCTTGGTTGAATGAAAGTAGATGGGAGGAGAGAGGAGGATGCAGTAGGAGGCCTTGATACAGGGGCAGTCATCTCCTTTTGTTTCCTCTGTAAGGCATCCTACTTAACCACAAGAGCCTTTCACCAGTGCTTGCACTCACATGAAAGGTGGTTTCTACAACTCTTCGAGCTAGATAATAGAGGTTGTGAAGGAACAAAAGGCTCTTGCTCAACCATGGGAGTGTCCTCCATAGCTGTTTCCAGTGGAGGGATAGGCTCCTAAATGGGAGCAAGAGGAGTGGGTTGAGAAGGGGTAGGGGGAGTCAGCTCTTATGCCTCAGCAACGGGCCTCTTCCCATTTACTACCTTGGGAGCAGAAGCAATAGGAGGCCGCGGAGGTCGAGAAAAAATATTCCCCTGGGGGCCTTTTCCCCTACCATACAGGTAGTACCAAGGTCTAGGTGGTTTAGTAGGGAGGTTTGATATCTTGATCTTAGGTCTGCACCAAGGTGGTATCATTGGACTTAGTGGATAAAAACTAGGCATATTCATCCAAAACTCTTCTCTAGAAAGAGTAGGAGGAGAGCCATCTCGAGGACAGGGGAGCTTCTCTTTCCCTTTTTGAGAAGGGGAGGTAGTTGGTTGTTGTACTATTGGAAGATCTAGTTTCTACTGTCCCTTGTCCCTAGTCTTATACTTCACATAGTTTTTTGTAAAGTAGGTTCATTCTTAAAGGGAGTAGACTAACCAGGGTGGGCTAAAAGTGGTCTAATGAATATCCCTCATTAGATACAAAAGGTTGGTTCTAGTGTCATGCACTATGTGCACAACACCTTCATGGGAGAATTTTAAACATTTGTGGATAACATAAGTGATTCCATTCATGGAAGCTAGCCAAGGTATGCCTAACTTCATCCTAAGTAGATCCAACTCCAAGATAACATCAAAGACTATGTCTACATCCCTTGGTCCTACTAGGACAGACAAATTAATTAAGTTGTACAACTTTAGAAAAAGACCATCATGTGTACGAATGGTAGATTTTGTTTCTTCATACTCTTTTCTATGTAATGAATTAAGCCACAATGTCTCTTCTATAATGATATTCACTCAACTCGTGGGGTCGAATAAGACCCCTGTCACAATGTTTTCATTTAGGCGAGTGGGAATTTAGAGAGGAGATGGTTTTTTGTTTAAGGGTAAATCCTGTGATGTGAATGTTATGTCCGGGGAGCCAGGTGTAGGTTGTGCGATAGGAGTAATTGTGACCATGTTAACATATGCCTCAAGCGGAGTGGTAGAATCAGAGGGATTGATAATCATGTTGGTAGAATGTGACATAAATGGGTCCGTGTATATCTACAACTCACTATTCACTTTTGCCATTGATTTATTCGTATTTTGTTTACTTCCATCAAGATGGATAGTACCGTCCTTGATGTGATCCTGTATCTCATGATGTAGGCGCATATAGTGTTTTGTATCATTTCTGTTAAGTCAATGATACTAACAAAAGGTATTCAAATAGTACCAACTAGGGAAAGGCTCTTTAAGAGGCTTAGGGTTCTCCAGAGTTATGATCTTATCCTTTAGCAGCTTGTATAAGATGGAAGAATAAGATTCTACTAACTTTGTGAACTTTCGGTTGTGCCTAAGGCTATTATTAGTCATAGCGGATACTACTTTCACAACAACCTTAGCTTTCCCATAGATTGATACAATGGACTTTCCTTCTGAACAAGAGCGTGAGGAGGATCCCTTGAACTAAACTATCATTTTTTGATACTCTCGTAATGCAACACACAAATGTGTGAAAGAAGAGTATTTCATAAGGGAAAATTTCTCCTCCCAAGGCCTTTGCAAGTTCCCTATGAACACCTCCTACACGTCAAAATCGGGCATCAAATATGAGATTTGTGAAAAGAGTGCTTGGTATCATGCTATAAAATTAGTAATATTTTCATTATCACCTTGTTTGCATTAGAAGAGATCCGAAAAGGTCATCTTTGGTCCGATGTTAGCTTGGAATTGTCGTAGGATTTTATTTACAAGTTGATCAAATGAGAAAATGGAATTATGAGGTAAGGAACAATACCATTCAAGTGTTGTATCCTTAAGAGATTGAGGGAATAGCTTTTCCATCAATGCATCATGATGGAGGAAATATGCACATAGGGCATTAAAGGTGAACACATTTTTTTTTGGGTCCCCTTTGCTGCCATATTTTTTGAATTTAGGAATATCCATCCGTTGGGGGAAGGGATTGTTTAAAATTGCTACCAATAACAGGCTATGTCAGAAAAAGGGTTGAAAGATAGGTTTGGTAGAGACCTGGGAGAGACTTGCTAGCTAGTTTTGCATCTTACCTATATTCTAAACAAGAGTGTTTAGAATGGGATCATTAGAAGACACAGGGCTAGAGGGACCTCCTCCAGAACCACCACCAGTGCCACTTCTAGTTTCACCAATGTGACCACCACTAAAACCACTATGGTAGCCACTGCCACCAATAGGGCCTCCATTGGACCCACCTCTACTTCCAAATCCACCACCATGGCTTCCACTAGAACCACCTTTACTAGTACCACTTCCACTACCAAAGCCCCCACTACTTGTCCTGCCAAAACCTCCACTACTAGAGGTGATAGGAGGGGTGAAGCTAAATCCCAAGGGTACTCTATTCACCTTGATAGTTTTAGATCTCTCGAAATAAGAGGGGATGTTGATCGAGGGGATGCCATCGGCCATATACATAGATGTGGGAGGCATCGAAATTCCTATCTATCTCTCATGATCGTCGAAAGTGGCCCCTTGTATAATGTTAGGATTGTTTGGAGGAGCACATGCTTCAGTTAGACTAGAGATACTAGCCAAGATTTATATGCTTGTTTGATCCTTTTCTACCATATATTTTATTTCGCTAATAACCCTAGCGGCCTTAGCCATCTTCGGGTCCTTTTCCAAGTGATTTTCCAAGTCACCTAGTCCTTTGCTAATGATAGAAATATACTCTGAAGGAATTTGAATGGCCTTGTACTCATCCACTGACGACAATGTAGGGGACACATGAGGAGTGGGGATGTGGTTGGACCAGTCTCATCGGAGACCCTACCTCACCCCTCGACAACTGCTCTTGCGTGACAAGACAAATGGTGGATCTAGCAAAAAGGCCTATAGATAAACTAGTGGTGACCATCCTCTCCATCAGAAGGTGTTGTACACTTCTAGCAATATACTGACAGGTTGACTAGGTTGTGATGCTCATAAACCTTCACTAGACTCAGGGGCACAATGATCATAGGGTACAAGGGAAAAGCTTCAACACCAACGAATGAGCAGATGTTGGTTCAAGTCGGGTTCACCAAAAATATAAGAGAGGGGGACCAACCACGTCAAGGCCCCAAGTCACAAAGAGCCAAGAGTGGAAGGATGCCCTAACTTACCTCACTCTAAAGGGGTGTTTGAGATAAAGGACAAGAATGATGAAGACTATAAAGTCCTTTGATCACTCTAAAAACCGAAACTTTAGTTTGGGCTAGGTGAGCTATCTTTTTAGAGCCAGTTATGTGCATCAAACAACTCTCTGTCTGAGAATGTCAACATAGTTTTGGGACATCAGTACGGCACACTAGTGTCTCTCAGGCGAGCTAGTGTCCATATGGCCAAAAAATAGTGAACATAGTAAAACTACCAAAAATACCTACTAATAGCCTAGCTAGTTCAATCTAGATGGTAAAAACAAAATGAAGAAGTATGCAAAATAGATACTAAAATGATAAAGTAAATAGACAAGAACTAGGGTGACGAAGATAATCTCACAAAAGTTCTTGTTCGCCAGCTAGCTCCAAATGCATGTCCACCTACACACAAGAAAGAGGGGAAATTTTTTGGGGATGTATAGGGGTCTTCCTCAATAAGACCCTCATTTTGGTGTTTCCACCTCCATGAATAGCCAAATAGCAACGATAGAGAAATGTATGATAAAGAAGCAAAGAAGGAATGAAAATAACACTACAAAACAATATATAGCTACTCAACCAAATCATAAAGGAGAGTAATGAAATGTTACCACCTCCACCAAGAGCTCACTAGCCAATGATGGAGAAAGAGAGCTTGAACAATCACCACAACCTCGATTGTGATGAAGGGAAGTGTTGCAAAACCTCAATCCCCTATTGCAATGGCTTGCTTCACACTTGCTTAACGGAGTTGATGGAGTGTTGAGAATGCTGGAAATGCTAAGAAACTATGAAGAAGGATGAAGTGAGTGCTTGAAGATTACAAAAAGAGATGAGTTGAATGAAGAATGGAAGAATTTGAAGCAAAAGAGAGTGAATCTTCCATTTTGGGGTTGGTTGGTTGAAGAGGTATGTAACAAATCTTTCCCAATAGAAAGTGTAATGCCTCTACCAGCTTCAGACGTAGGAATCCATTAGGGATGTAAGTGTGTTGTACGAACGTCTACCCGCTGCGCGGGAAGCCCCGAAAAATATTCTTCTACTGATACAATAGAAAGATTCCAAGTGGAAGGAAGGAAACTTGCTGATGTGGAATTTTTCCTTCAGATTTGGTTTTATAAGGTGAGGATGTACAAAAGGGGAATTTACATAAAGGGTACAAATTTGCTCCTATACAATAATATAAGAAGAGAACAAAGAAATAAATGAAATAAATACTAAACTTAAATAATAAAAAAATAAAAAGGAAACTAAATGAGAAGAACAAAAGGAATAATAAAAACCAAAATAACAACCAAAGAGAGAGAAATTCAAAAGAGGAATAAAAAACCAAAATAAAATGACTAGAAACAAAGAATGGAAAATTTGAAACTTTATAAAATAAAATGACAAAAAAATAAAGAACTCAAACTTAAAAAGAAAAAACCAAGATAAAATGATAAAAAAAAAGAATAATAAAGAGAGAAAAAGCAAGAAATTAATAAAGAAAAGACAACAACCATACAAAAATAATTTAATAAGGAAATTCTCCTTCCTAAAGAGAAATTTTATTAAAGATCAAAACAGATAATAAAGGAATCTAATAGCCAACAAAAAGAACCAAAATCAACGACCTAGTTAATGGAAAAAACTAATTCAAAAGGAAAATAAGAAGAGTAAAATAGAAGTTAACGATATCAAATTGAAGCAATGTAATTAACTATGCCTTAAAATACAACTAAAGAATTGAAATAGTAAATAGGTTATAAATATGTCTAAATATAACAAATATCACAAATAACTTTAAATATAACAAAAACGCCTGAGAGATAAAACAAATAAACTTGAAATTAAAGGATAATAAAAACTATAGAAATATTAACAAAATAGCTCTAGAGCTAATGACAAAAAGAGAAAATTAAGAAAAAATATCTTAAAACAGGAGAATTGAAATGAAAAGAAAGGAAAATTAAACCCTAATATAAAACCAAAAATCAAAGCTAATAATTACAAAACAATCAAGAATTACAACCTTAAAGAAGGAAAAAAGACTACTAATCCTAACAATGTTGATTATTTAAAACTAGCTTTGTTTTTAGGAAATGAAAAGGAAAGATAAGGGAATGAAAACAACAAAGAAAAGACAACACAGAGGGGAAGGAGAAAAACACCAAGGAAAGGAAAGGAGGCAAAACAAAGTAGGGGAGACAGGACCCACTAGACCAAGGAGAAAGAGCATACCAACGAGAAAGGGAAAGGGATAAAGACAAGGAAGGGGGTTTAGAGAAAGGGTTACTAAGGATAGGATGAACTAGAGCTACTAGGAGGGGGATCTATAAGGCTATTCAAAAGGGGTTTCCAAGAGAATCTTAGATTCCAATCCACATCACGGTTGAGGTCAGAAGGGTAATTATTGATTTCAATCATGCCTCTTTGAGCTTTCTCTTGAAGTAGCTATCCTTTTTGCAAAGGATTTTGGTGTCTTCTAAGGAAATATGATGCTTGGTATTAGATGAGTGCTCAGCTATCACAAATTTTGTGACCCGCTCATGCCTAATTTTCATAACATGCTCTTTGATTCTTGTGGTTATCGAGCAACCCGTTTCCCCGCTGTAAGGGATGCCACAAGAATAAGTTATTTTGTAGACACCAAAGTGGAGGATAGAATCAAGAGGGTCTTTAGGGGATGGTAAGAAATTATTTTAAGTGGAAAGGGGTTTGAAAGTGTAGACTAAACCCTTTTTGAAAAGGATCTTAGCAATTTTGTTGGAGATTCCTTCAACATAAGGAAGGTTAGCCTAAGGGAAGGAAGGAGAAAGGGAGGGCTTAGGCTGGAGAGTCAACCTAGATTTGGTGGCCTGATTGATAACATGATTGATTTGCTTCCTTTTGAACCCATTTAGAGAAAAAACATGCATGAGGTGGTTTAACTCTTGGTCGTTTTTCTCATCATCACAAATCGTGAAAGCTCTAAAAGCTAGATTTTTTAGAACTCCAAATTTTTGGATGGGTGATGTGAGAAGATGAGTGAAGGTAAAGTTTGGTGTGGGTCAACTTATGAAAAAAAATACGAGATAGAGACCTGTATACTTTTTTGATGAGAAGGACATCAATGAAGGGAATTTGGTTGTTAGTTTCGATTTCCTTGGTAAAAGAAATGCAAGGGGATATGTTGTTTAAGTGAGTGGAATTCTTCAAGTTTCTCAAAACCATGAGACTAACATATGTTAGTATCATCAACGTAGCACTTCCACCACTTTGGTTTGAGAGGAAAGTTATGGAGGGAAATATCTTCAAAATGTTCCATGTACAAGTTGGTTATAATTTAAAAAAGAGGAGAACCCATAGCAAAACCATCAACTTGTTAAAAAATGGAACTAGGGAAGGAAAAGAAGGTGGATCTTAGACAAATCTCAACTAAGGAGGCAATTTCAAGACTATTTTTTTGTTTGATAAGCTCAATGGCATCATGGATCAAAACTTTGGTGAAGAAGGAAACCACATCAAAGCTGACAAGAAGGACATTTTTTAAAAATTTATTATCTTTGATGAAGTCAATGAAATGAGAAGAGTTCTAGATGAAAGAGCTATATTTACCAATGAAAGGAGAAATTATTTTGGCAAGAAGGAAGGAAAACTTGTAGGTCAGGTAATTAATTGTGTCAACTATGGGTCGAAGAGGGGAACCTACATTGTGAATTTTTCATACCCCATAAATTTGAGGGGTAACCTCTTTGGAGGGGTAGAGCCACTTTTTGGTTGCATCATCAAAAGAGGAACTAGAAATGATAGATTTAATGATTTTGGTTAATTTGGAGACAAGATTTGAATCAAGGGTTTTATAGCTACTACTATCAGATAAAAGGTCAAGAATCTTGGAGGTGTAGTCATGTTTGTCCATGGTCACCATTGCATTTCCTTTGTCTGCATTAGAGATGACAAGGTCATTATTGCTCATTAATCTTTTGAAGGCGAAGAGTTCAACTTTGGAAATATTGTGCTTGGGAGGTTTGGAATATCTAACGGTCACTACACAATCTTGCCGAATCTCTTTGGCAATTCCTTCAATGAGAGGTTGAAGTTCCTTCTCAATTTCAATGAGAAATTCTGACACCAGAATGAGCTAAGGTGAGATGGAAAAGCCTAAACCTTTTTTAATAAAATTAGTGGCCACAAGGGTCTAAGGGAAAACTTGAGAGGTTTGAGACAATTTTGCTATCCCAATCATGAATAGACTAGGGGGTTTGGAGTCTACTTTAGAGAAGACTAAAGAACAAGAGATGGGGAAAAGCATGCTAGATGAGGATAAAGAAGGCATGAATGAGGGATTCATTCTAGGAGCCATCTAAGTCAGGTTGCGGTTGGAAAAATAAAAGGGGATGGAGATAAAGACGGGCTTGTCTACAACATGAAAATTAGATGAAAGATTCTAGGAAGAATAAGAGGGACAATTGGAAGCTTGGAAACTATCAGATAAAGGGATGGATAGACTATGGTTAATTATGACTGACTGAGAGATCCTTGCATTGACTAAAAAAGATGGGATGGGGGTAACACATTTGATGAGGTTGAATGTACATATGTATTCTTGTATGAATGTATGTATGTATGTATGTATGTATGAATGTATGTATGAATTTTTGTATGTTTATATGTATGAATGTATGCTTGTATGTATATACATATGTATGAATGTATGTATGCTTGTATGTATGCTTGTATGTATGGATGTTTGTATGATTGAATGTATGTATATGCATGTTTGTATGTATTTATTGTGTCATCCATTTCCTTAGAGTGAGTATTCACCATTAGGAGGGGTCCCAAAGTGGATTTAAAAGGTGTGTCCAATTTATACACCAAAATGGTCAACTTGAAGCTCTAGAGTATAGGGTCTAGAGTATTAGACTGATTCTTTATGGTATAAGGATGAGGGTTGAGGGTGTAGGGTTTATGGTTTAAGGTATAGGGTTGAGGTTTAAGGGATAGTGTGCAAGGTTGAGTGTATAGGGTTAAGTGTACAGGGTACATGGATTAGGGTTTAATATATTTAGTATAGGGTTAAGCATTTATGGTTTAGGGTAAATTAGGGTACAAGGTTGAATGTAGGGTTTATGGTTTAAGTATTGGTTTTAGGTTTGATTGATTACAATTTAGAGATAATGTTTAGGGTTGAGGGTATTGTTATCACCTGAAGTTACACCCTTGTTGAACCTGATGTTCAACACCTCAGTGTAACATGGGAAGACCTCTTAAGATGTGGGTTTCTAGTAAGCAGAGGTCAACCTCTGGAGAAGGAAGGCTTCCTATGCTGGTAGTGTCACCTAACTACTGATCTTGTAAGGAAAAGGGAGGAGGAGAATGCATAAAAATGAAAATTAAATCCTATGGTGATACACCGAACTGATAAGAGCAATGTAATACTCGATTTACACTTGAAAAATAATAATGAGCATAAGATTACACATCAAATTTTGTAAATATTTTTATTAATGCTCGACAAGCAGGTTTGATACACACACTTTTTCAAAAAAGGAAAAAGGTTTTCACAGATTAGAATTCATGTGTGACTATATGAACAAATTTTATGATTTGAATAATGATACTTTTGCAAAGGAAGGCATGAAAACACAAGATAAAGTTATTAAGGAATGAAAGAAATTCACAAAATAGCTTGATCATTCACCTGAAATGCACAACACTTTGCAAGAACAAGATGGTAATTTGGATAATCTACAGTAATCAAGGTAAACTTTGTATATTATGCTCTGAATGAGTTACAAAATCCAGTATTTTCCTCTAAGGATTCTCAGAAGTCTCCAAAAGCAGAGAAATATACCAGTCATAACTAACTACAAAAAGGAAAAAATGCCATATATATAAAAGAGTGTCAGCCCCTTAGGGATTACAAAAAATCCGACTTCAGAAAAATCCCACTAGATCTTTTGAATGAAGTTAATGTTGTATCCCCGTGTCCATGTCAGTGAAGAGTTGCTCTAGGAAAGGCCTCCTTGATCTTTTGCAACTATCACATTCACTTTTGTTCCTCGTGTCCACCTTTGAATCCCCTGTCAAGCTAATTTGAATGCTTTAGAGCTCAGAGCCATTCCATGTCACCTTCACCCTGTTGATCCTCTTAGCACTGGTCAAGCTACCAATGATCCACTTGTAGCTCCCTCTGATTGGTCGAACGGATGCCACATAGATTCTTCGGGTGATCAAAAGCCATTCAAACTAGATCGCATGTTAGTGAGACACTAATCGTGTCTCCCCGATGCGATTAGACCTTGTAGCAACATTCGGCAAGACACATGATGGTCGGAAAGAGCTCATATCAAGCCACAAAAGTCATATTGATATCACATAATAGCATCGGCGAGACCATCGCTTTCAGACAAACACCATGGTGAGCCCTTAGGAGTCATACTGATGTTTTCCATCTCATTGACTAGTCATCCGCATTCGGAAAGAGTTCCTTTAGTCGACAGGATATCATACCAATCCTTATGAGTTATACCACTGGACAAGATGTCACCGAGACCCTCATCCTGTCAGGAAAACATCCTACCGAGTGTAAAACCTCCTCTCGGAGTCTCCCTGAGCTTAACATTACAAACCATATCGGCAAGAGCTCCTTGACGTCACCCCGAACGCATTCTGCTCTACCCGAGCCCAACATTTCTTTTGGTGAGACACTGGCAAGTCGAGAAGATCTCCTGGTGAGACCACCAACTCATACCGAAGGCACCACTCTTTCCTGTCAAGGAGACATCAGACCGGTCGGTGAGACTTCCTGCCAAAGGAAAAACACATATCGAGACCCTTTTGTTTCGGTGAGACCACAAGCAATCAGTGAGATCTCATGCCGAAGGCACCCTGCCTTGGCGAAGGCTCATTTCAATTAGGAAGACTCCTCTTTATCGCCGGGACATCGCAACGAACTCAACTCCTTCGTCGAGAGCCTTTAGAGTCGAGGAGACCACCCTCATCGGTAGGACCTCACTCTGAAGTTTCCAGGTTACACCGAAGGCATCACCCGATGACATCCTTCTTCTGTGTGACCTCCTTTAGTCGGAAAGACCTCCCAACGAGGTCTAAATCTTTCAGTGAGATTAGACCTTTCAGGGAGACTTGATTGGTTTTCGAGACATCTTTTCTTCATCATCTCCCTTCGTTGAGACTCCATCTCCTCAGCCAGACCTTTCGCCGAAGTCATAACCCTATAGCGAAAGCTTTGTGGTGAACAATTGTCAGTATGACCCCTTTTCAAGCGGAGAGATACATGAAGACTCATGGCGACCTGAAAGTCCTGGCGACTGGTTTATTTAAGCACATAGAACACACTGCTAGTCAGCAAGACAATAGGAGGGTCTTGCCAACTTTCTTCTCTAATGGATTTGTGCTAGAACGGATCGAGGCATGCTTTCCAATGGACCTCTCGTTGAAAAAGAATCTAATGTGTGATCTTACCCCTGATGCAAATGTCCCATTTGTCCTTCTTGAACATCTGAAACATGATTTATTCTGCCTGATTGAGCTCGTCGGTGAAAATTGGGCAACATTTCTGGAAACCTTTGCTAGACGTTTTCCTACTAAACATGGAAAACCAATAGCCAAAACTTGTCCATTGGGCATGGAGTCGTTAGGAAAACTCATAAAAGAAAAAAAAAACAATTCACAGATGGCTGCAACTCACTTAAGACTCATAGAACACAACAGGTTGCCAAAAACAACAAAATAGGAGAGGCTAAAAAGGAACTATTTACCATGCTGGAACAACACTTAAGGAAAGAAAACAAAAATCAAGCTAACATTTAGAAGCACTTGTTGAAAAATAAAACCTAACCTAATATGTACAATGGAGGAGCCTGTCAAACCTCAAAACAAGGCTTGAGGTGTATCCCATTGACTAGGATAGGAAGCACTTTACCCTCAGTTATGGCCAGTTGGTAAGAATTGTGTTCTTTGTAGTCTTTGATAACAAATGGACCCATCCACATGTTGTCAAACTTGGTGTGCTGGTCGGGTTTGCTTTTTAGAACATGCCATTTGAGAACAATATCACCCTCTTTAAAAATTTTGGCTGTAGCTTTCTTATCAAATGTTTTCTTTGTTTGGAGCTGATGATACTCCAAAGCTTTCATTGCTTTGTCTCTTGATTCTTCGAGTTCCATGAGCTCTGCATATCTCACAGACATTGGGTCTTGTCCCTCAAACATCTCCAGTTGGTGAACAATGTCTAGAGCTAGAAACTCCATAGATAGAGGTAATCTAGCCTCTTTACCATAGACTAACATGTATGGTGAATTACCAATAGACCTCTTAGGAGTCACTCTGTCTGCCCAAAGTGCATACTTTAAATTAATGTGCTAGGTCCTTTTATTATCCTCCATTGTTCTTTTAATAATCCTGATGAGATTCTTATTTGTGCTTTCAGCTAAACCATTACCCTAAGGGTAATAATTTGAGGATGTATTCAAATGAATTCCATGTTTAACAACTCAATCAATTAATCTTAATCCCACAAATGTAAGAGCGTTATCAGATATAATAGAGTTGGGAACTCTAAATTTGGTTACTATATCCTCATAAAAGCTCAGAACTGAAGACTCTTTTGCTTCTTTCAAAGCTATCGCCTCTGTCCACCATGTAAAATAATTTGTAGCAGTAAGCACCCACTTGTGACCAGCACTGGAGGGTGGATTTATTGGCCCAATGAAATCAATGCCCCATCTCATGAAGGGCTGCTCTACCTGAATTGGATGTAGAGGCATAGCAGGCATGTTTTCTTTTCCTGCAAAAGGAGCACACTTCACACATTTCTTTGACCATGCATATGTATCTTTAAATAAGTTGGGCTAGTAGTAACCAGCTCTCATTATCTTCTTTGCAGTAGTTCTTGGAGCAAAGTGACCTCCTGCAGCTCCATCATGAAACTCATGAAGTACCTTATCAATCTGATCACTGTGAATACATCTTAATAGAACACCATTCAGATCTTTTTTGAAGAGAACATTGTTCACCAGCACATATGGTATGGACTGCAATCTGAAGTATCTTCATTTAGGTCTGTCTAAATCTGGTGGACATTCACCAGTTTGTAAAAAATGGGTCATGTCTTGAACCCAATTAGTTGTTATCACAGGCACACCATCTTGAGGATTCTGAGACTCATTTGTATTAGCAAAAAATAGCATCCTTTTCTAATTCTTTTTTACTGCTTGACCCTATAGCAAGCTATTCACATAAACCTTTACCTCTAACTAATTTGGTAATCTTGATATCCACATCATATTCCATAACTTTAGTGATCCACCCTACTCTATTTTTCATTCAGATCTTTGCTCAACAGAAATTCCTTGACACTTGGGTGTGGAACCATGACATGAATTTTATTATTAGAGATTAAAGGCTTGAATTTTTTAAGGCTTCTTATGATAGCGAGAACATGCTTCTCCACAAAGGAATATTTATGTTCATAATCGGCCAAACCTTGACTGAAAAAGTCTACTGGCTCTAAATTTTCTTTATTTTTTTGCACCAACATTGCAAAAATGTTACTTGTGCTACCATAAGCATACAGAATAAAATCTTTAGAAAAATTGGGATTTACTAGCGTAGGAGCTGCTGCTAAGGCCTCCTTAATTGTCTCAAAACTGTTCTTGGCATCTTTTGTCCAACTAAAAACTACATTTTTCTTTAACATAGTTGTTAAAGGCTGTAACAGGTTTGCGACATCAGGGATGAACCTTCTCAGAAAGTTGATTTGGCCCAAAAAGCTCTGCAGACCCTTCTTGTGATTGGGTAATGGCAACTCAAGTATGGCTTTGACTCTTTCAGGGTCAATAGTAATTCCTTGCTTTGACACTATGTGTCCTAATAATTTACCTTCATGAACAGCAAAGATACTCTTTTTCGGATTGAGAGAAATACCAAACTCTGCATTTTTCAAAAACTTGCTTAAGCTATGACAAATGTTCATTAGCGTTCTTAGAATAAACTGTAATGTCATCTAAATAAATCAACATAATCTTATTAATCAAACTTTGAAATGCCATATCCATGGCCCTCTGAAACGTGGCACCAGCATTAGATAAACCAAAAGGAATGCTTTTGTATGCCATGGTGCCCCACTTAGTTGTAAAAGCAGTTTTGAACTGATGCTCCTCTTTAACCAACACCTGATTATAGCCTGAAAAACCATCTAATAAGGAAAATCTTTCAGAACCAACAACTACTTGTAAGATTTGTTCCATAGAGGGCAGCGGGTAGTGATCTTTCAAAGATGCTCTGTTAAGATCCCTAAAGTCTACAAAAAGTCTTATTTCACCATTTTTCTTCCTAACCGACACAAGGTTAGAAACCCATGAAGTGTGTTTAATAGGAAATACAATACCCCCCTCAACTAGTTTGGTCAGCTCTTTAATCATTAAGGGCTCAAGCATAAGATTCAAGGGCATTTTTTTCTGCCTTACTGTCTTAGCATTAGGTTCTAACTCAATTGTGTGCTGAGCAATATGGGGATCAAACCCTTTCAAAGCTAAGTATTCCCAAGAAAACACATCATAAAATTCTTGGCATAAGGCAAAAAAAGATTGTTTATTTTCATGTGAAATTTTTTTGTCTATCTTAAGGAGTTTACCTTTGAAAATCTCTAGTTCTTCATAATGTTCTTCTTTGATTTGCAAGCCAGCTTTACCCTTTTTAAGTTGATTGTCAGTACTGAAAATCGACTCTAAGGTAACAAGACCTTTGGGTATCTTATTTGTCCTCAGCTGTATGACTTGATCATCATACTATTGCTTAAGTTTTGCTTGATTCACCATGGAGAACTGATCTTCTTCGAGCAAAAAAGAAAGAATATGTTCATCATTGTCAAAAACCTGCCAGTGAATGTTGTTATCAGGAATTGATGGCCTGACTACAACCTTCATATACTGTTGTACTTTCTCTTTTCTAATGTCACCTGGAATATCAAACTGTGCTCTAATGGCTGCAAGCCTATCAATATGTTTGTTCTGGTTCCTTGGAATAGATACTAAGTTAAAGGCATCAAATTCCTCAATCACATTCCACACTCTGTTTCTATAAGACTTTAGTGTGTCATTTTTAGCAACATTCAGGCATCTTATTTGATTGAAAATTAACTCACTGTCCCCATAAACTTTCAAGTGGGTTATTCCTCTCTTCCTTGCCCACTCAAGACCTTGCACAAGGCCCTCATACTTAGTAGTGTTATTAGAGCACACGAAAGCAAAATGGAATGCAGAATAATACTTATCACCCTACGGAGATACAAGCATTGCACCTCCTCCAGCTCCATTTTTTCTTCTAGAACCATCAAAATGCATCTCCCATAATTCATTCTACTGCTCAAACTGACTCTATGCACTTCTTTAAAGATTTGGCATTTCTGTCCCAGCTTCATGCAATACATAATTGCCTAGACCAACATCCTGAATAAGCTCATTTGGATTATCAATCACATTCTCAGCTTCCCATTCATTCAGGAGTACCTCAACTACACTCACAGCTTGTAACTCTTATGTTGAAGCAAGTACAGTATCCTCTAAAACAACAGAATTAACATTAACAGCAGATGGCACATAAGGTTCAATGTGATCCTTGGAAAGGGACTCAGAAGTTATAGTTACCTTAGTACCATACCTGGTCCTAAAAAGCATATGGGACAATCTGAAGATAAATACCCTCCAATTTTAGCTGTGAAGTCTCTAGACAGGCATAAAGCAAAAAATGGAGGCAAATCTATGACAAACACATCTTGCGGGATTGAAAAATTAGGACAGGCATGTAGCGTAAGATTCAAATTTTTAATAACACCTATAGTGTTTACTGTTGTCCCATCCAATTGAAGTACTCCCTTTTCTAATGGCTGGTATTGTAAACCTAGCTGGTCTGCAATCTTTTTTGGCATTACCGAACTGCTAGCCCCGCTATCAGCCATGCAATTGTGCACCAATTTATTCCCCACTATTAAGGAAACATAGAAAGGAGGGGGATTGACACCATTACTTTGTTGTGTGGTACTATCCAAAAGTGCATTGGTTAAAATGGACTTTGTTTGGGCTACAAAGACTTCATTTGGAAAATTCGAACTAACTGGATTTGATAAGGCTGACTGTAACAAATTCATTTGACCAGGGATTGCTAAAGAATCCCACATTGAAATTGAAACATTCATTTTTTTCATACTTTCAACAATGTTGAAAGGTGCAAATATATTTACCTTTGGTTGTGTCTTTACAATAGCATGGTCAGGTTGCACTTGACCTACGGATGAAGCATGTAAAGGTTGCTCCTTAATAGTCTCATGACCTCGCTGCAAAATGTGTGGTACTTGCTGATTTGATGGACCAGTAACTCCCTTATCTTTATTTGTTGCTTATTCTATCTCAAAAGCCCTTTTCTTGGCTCTAGTATTAGCAGCAATAGATGTGTCATCCTGGTTCACTCCACAAAATTCCTCTCTCTACCAATTCAGGAGAGTTGAATCATTTGCAGGTTGATCTTGCTATTGTGAATGCCCTTCCTTAGGAAAATCTTGCACACTTACAACATTTTGCACCATAAGAGCTTGGTTGATCATGCCATTAGAGCACGTAGCTTAATTATGTGGTTGATTACACGAATAACACCATTCATAATCCGTAGCCAAATTATTTTGAACAGGACAAGCTCTTTGACAGCACTAATTGGAGCTGGATTATAGGCCTGAAAAGGTCTTGTAGTAATATTTTGTCTTGACCCTTGGTAATTACCCTGATATTGATGTCTATTCCCCCGGAATTGTTGTTGTTGACCTTGAAAAGGCCGACTTGAGGCCTGATTCTGCTGTTGATAAGGCCTAATATAGGACTATTGTTTTTCCAAGTTCACCAACTTGTTACCAAAAGTCTGTAATAGACTTTTGATCTCTTGTAACTCTTGTGACATGCCTGAAAAAACACTTTCTTGTTTAACAATGGCTAGAACAGCAACTGGAAACGTTGGTACAACTGGTAGAGGTGTAAAAGGAGGTACTTGCAAAGGTGTATTAGACTGTATATCTGGAAAAATAGACATTAGTGGCCTAGGGGCAATTTTTCCTACCTGAATCAAATAGTTTTCTGCCCTGATTGCCACTTCATATGCACCTAGAAAAGATTGCCACCCATTGATTGTGTCATGACCGCTATTTCACTGTTCAAAACTTTAAGAAAGTATAAAAAAGCATGCTCAGGAGATGGCCTTACTGTTACAGGAATTCAAAACCAAGTCCTCTGGAATCGAAAATTAAAATCTGTCATTTGCTCTTGAGGAGTTCTTTTTATAGTTGTCAACTGCTCCACTAGAGACAAGTGATCAAATTTATCTTGAAACTGCGTGTGCAGTTTCTCACCAAAATCATCCCATGTTGCAATAGAGTTCACTAGTAAACCTCGATACCATTGTAAAGCCTTACCCTTGAGAGATGCAGCAAGCAATCTTATGGCTACATCTTCATGAGTTATGTGATGTACTCCACATAACGAGGCTACATCCCTTATGTGTTCAATAGGGGTAGTCTGATCCTCCCAAGTGAAGATTGATAAATTCTTTAAGGAAGCCACTGGTGTATCATTGTGTTGGGCCAAATTTAATGGACTACCTCCATCAAATGGAACAATAGGCTGATTTCTAGGAGTAGCCATTAGAGGTGGCTGAGGTGGGTTTACTTGCACTCTAGGAAAATTAGAGGATGGGACAGCAATATGAGATCTCAGAGATGGAGGAGTAGATTTGGCTCTTCTGGAATAAACAAATTTTATCCTTGGCCTTTATGTTGCTCTGCCTTGTCTCGTTGGTGGTGATAGTTGCAAATATTCAAAAGGGGACAAACTACTCCTTGTCTGAACTCTTCTCGTAAACTATAAAAACACTGATTCTAAAGTTCTTCCTCTTTATGGAGTCGCCAAGTATGCAAAATGACTTCTATAAAGTCTGAAACTTGTTGGTTGCATACCAAACCAACAATATAAGGTGGAACTAGTCCCACCGGGAGTGCCAAAAACTGTTATCACCTGAAGTTGCACCCTTGTTGAACCTAATATTCAAAACCTCAGTGTAACATGGGAAGACCTCTTAAGATGTGGGTTTCTAGTAAGCAGAGGTCAACCTCCGGAGAAGGCCAGCTTCCTATGTTGGCAGTATCACCTAACTACTGATCTTGTAAGGAAAAGGGAGAAGGAGAATGCATAAAAATGAAAATTAAATCCTATGGTGATACACCAAACTGGTAAGAGCAATGGAATACTCTATTTACACTTGAAAAATGACAATGAACATAAGATTACACATCAAATTCTGTAAAGCTTTCCATTAATGCTCCACAAGCAGGTTCGATACACACACTTTTTCAAAAAAGGAAAAAGGTTTTCACATATTAGAATTCATGTGTGACTATATGAACACTGTTTGTGATTTGAATAATGATACTTTTGCAAAGGAAGGCATGAAAACACAAGATAAAGTTATTAAGGAATGAAAGAAATTCACAAAATAGCTTGATCATTCACCTGAAATGCACAACACTTTGCAAGAACAAGATGGTAATTTGGATCATCTACATTAATCAAGGTACACTCTGTATATTATGCTCCGAATGAGTTACAAAATCCAGTATTTTCCTCTAAGGATTCTTAGAAATCTCCAAAAGTAGAGAAATATACCAGTCAGAACTAACTACAAAAAGGAAAAAATGCCATATATATAAAAGAGTGTCGGCCCCTTAGGGCTTACAAAATATCCGACTTCAGAAAAATCCCTCTAGATCTTTCGAATGAAGTTAATGATGTATCCTCGTGTCCATGTTGGTGAAGAGTTGCTCCAGGAAAGGCCTCCTTGATCTTTTGCAACTACCGCATTCACTTCTGGTCCTCATGTTCACCTTTGAATCCTTTGTCGAGCTGCTTTGAATGCTTCAGAGCTTAGAGCCGATCCACGTTGCCTTCACCTTGTTGATCCTCTTGGCACTGGTCAAGCTGCCAACGATTTTCCTGTAGCTCCCTCTGATTGGTCGAACAGATGCCACATAGATTCTTTGGGCGGTCAAAAGTCATTCAAACTAGATCGCATGTCGGTGAGACACTAATCGTGTCTCCCCGATGCGATTAAACCTTGCAGTAGCATTCAACAAGACACATGATGGTCGAAAAGAGCTCATATTGAGCCACATAATTCATATTGATATCATAGAATAGCATCAGCGAGACCATCGCTTTCGGAAAGACAACATGGCGAGCCCTCAGGAGTCATACCGATGTTTGCCATCTCATTGACTGGTCATCCGCATTCGGCAAGAATTCCTTTAGTCGGCAGGATATCATACCGATCCTTATGAGTTATACCACTACACAAGATGTCGCCGAGACCCTCATCCTATCGGGAAGACATCCTATCGAGTGTAAAACCTCCTCTCGGAGTCTCCATGAGCTTAACATTACAAACCATATCGGCAAGAGCTCCTTGACATCACCCCAAATGCATTCCTCTCTACCCAAGCCCAACATTTCTTTCGGTGAGACACTGGCGAGTCGGGAAGACCTCCTGGTGAGACCACCAACTCATACCGTAGGCACCACTCTTTCCTATCGGGGAGACATCATACCAGTTGATGAGACTTCCTGCCAAAGGAAAAACACATATCGTGACCCTTTTGTTTCGGTGAGACCACAAGCAATCGATGAGATCTCATGCCAAAAGCACCTTGCCTTGGCAAAGGCTCATTTCAGTCGGGAAGACTCCTCTTTATCACCAGGACATCATAGCGAACTCAACTCCTTTACCGAGAGCCTTTAGAGTCGAGGAGACCACCCTCATCGGTAGGATCTCACTCTGAAGTCACCAGGTTACACCGAAGGCATCACCTAATGACATCCTTCTTCGGTGTGACCTCCTTTAGTCGGAAAGACCTCCCAGTGAGGTCTAAATCTTTCAATGAGCTTAGACCTTTCAGGGAGACTGGATTGGTCACCGAGACATCTTGTCTTTGACATCTCCCTTCGTTGAGACTCCATCTCCTCAGCCAGACCTTTCGCCGAAGTCATAACCCTATAGCGAAAGCTCCATGGTGAACAACTATCGGTATGACCCCTTTTCAAGCGGAGAGATACATGAAGACTCATGGCAACCCAAAAGTCCTAGCGATTGGTTTATTTAACCACATATAACACACTGCTAGTTGGCAAGACAACAGGAGGGTCTTGCTGACTTTCTTCTCCAATGGATTTGTGCCAGAACGGATCGAGGCATGCTTTCCAATGGACCTCTCGATGAAAAAGCATCCAGTGTACGATCTTACCCCCGATGCAAATGTCCCATTTGGCCTTCTTGAACATCTGAAACATGATTTATTTTGCCTGATTGAGCTCATTGGTGAAAATTGGGCAACAGGTATAAGGTTAATTTTATTGGCAATAGTGATTAGGGTTAAGGAAATTGGGTATAGGTTTAGGGTATGGATTGAGGGTATAAGTAATAGGTTTAAGGGTTGAGAGTGTATGGTTTAGGGTTTAAGTATAAGGTTGAGGGACAATGTTCAAGTTTAGGGTTGAGGGTATAAGGTTTAGTGTATAGGGTATAGGGATTAGGGTTTAGGATATTGGGTATAGGGTTTAGGGTGTAGGGTTTATGGTATGAGGTATAGGGTTGAGAGTGTAAGGTTTAGCATTGAATTATAGGTTTGAGGAATAATTTTGAAGATTTAGGGTAGAAGGTTGAGGATATAGGGTATAGGGTATAGGGATGAGGGTTGAGGGTGTAGGGTTTAGGGTTTAAGATTTAAGGTATAGGGTTGAGGATTGAGGGATAGTGTTCAGGGATGAGGCTATAGGGTTAAGTGTATAGGGTATAGGGATTGAGGGTATAAGGCATAGGGTGAAGGGTTGAGAATTTATGGTTTAGGGTTTAACTATAGGTTTGAGGGTCAATTTTTAGGGTTTAGCATATAAGGTCGGGGATATAGGGTATACGGATGAGGGTTGACGGTGTTGGTTTTAGGGTTTAAGGTATAGGGTTGAGGATTGAGGTGTAAAGTTTAAGTATAGGGTTGAGTGTGTAGGGTATAGGGTTGATGGTTTAGGGTTTATAGTTGAGGGATAATGTTTAGGGTTGAGTGTAAGAAAGAATATCAACACGTGAATCCTTGATTCCTTGAAACATAATTCCTTGCAACCTTGACTCCTCCTATTTGAGTTGATTTCCTCTCAGTGAGACGAGATAATCCATAAATAGAAATATCAACCCAATAGCCTCCTCTTCCCACCCACCCCAATTAATCAACTTGTTAGAGTATAGGCTAGTACCTCATAACACAACAACTTCCTACACTAATCTTGAGAGGAGAATAATGCAAAAAATTACATATCTTTTCAATAGTTATAGAAATTTAAACATAAATATCATTGCATACCATAGCATGGTGATTTATGTGGGGAAAACCCTTTCAAGATAAAATCCTCACACTTTAAAATTTTCCTAATATAATATTCAAAAATTAAAAAGATTACAATATACTTGCAGAGCAAGCTTCTCATAGGATTATCACCACTAGAGATCTAGAGAAAGTACAACCTTTATCAAACTCTCATAATACATTACCATCTCCAAACATAGTACAACACCCTCATAAAATAGGGTTACCTTCTAGGGAAAGACAAGCCAAAAAAATATCTACCATCAAATCTAAAACCTAATAATGAACAGTTCAGAATTACAATACATCATTAATTAATCTTCTCTCTTAATTGCACTTAAGGGGGGTGTTGGTGTGAGTATAAGGTCTTGTACCTAGTAATTTATCTTGTTAGGGACTTAGGGGACTTATTCACATGTTAAGTTTACTTAAAATATAAGATTCTTTCTAGAAGTCTTAGTTGGATTTTCTATAATTTATCTTATCTAACTTTTATGCATGATTCATAGGTAGTTAGGTTGTTAGTTGTCACATGTCATAGGATTAAGACACATGTCACAATCATGTTCAATACTATTCCTCACCTTTCCTATATAAGGAAGGTCATTATACTCATATGTAATATCCATCATACCTCATGATCATTTTTATAGGTCTTAATATCAAGCAAGCACATATTCTTGCATACTCTCTTGTAAAAGGTTTTCATTATTTTTGCAAGTGGTCTTGGGTATTCAGCTAAACTTCAACTCTTATAGTGTCTCCAATAGGTTGGTGCCTACAAATACATTAGGGAATTGGTGTCTCCAAAAGGTTGGTGCCTACTTCATATTGTAAAATTCACTTTTGTATTTTTGCTTTGTGAGGTTGGATTTGGATAGTAGATCCAAACAGTTATTATCATTGTGGTTTTTCCCATCTTGGGCTTCCAAATATATCTGGTGTTCAATTGTGTGAATGTGTGTTCAATTCTTGATTAGTAGTAGTGAAGTTTCAAGTTGCATGATCTAATATTTTGTGTTGAAGTTAAGAGTTTTGAATTGATTAGATGTACTGATTCACCCCCCTCTTAGTAGATTATATGCCCTTCATTGGCATTTCAAATTCATTTTGCATTGCACTCTAAAACATCTTACACATGTCATTTTTGCTTCTACCAAAGATAATATCATCTAGAAATAGACCATAACAATTAGTAGTTGATCACCTTTTGTTTTTATGTACAAATTACTATCTACACTTCCTATTTGAAACCCCTACTACTGAAAATACTTGTCCAACCTAGAATACCAAGCTCTAGGAACTTGTTTAAGCCCATATAGAGCCTTCTTCAACTTGCATACAAAATCTGGATCATGTGAACATTGAAAACCTTATAGTTACTCAATGTAGACCTCTTCTTCCAGTTGCCCATTCAGGAATGTAGACTTTACGTTCATCTAATACACCTTAAAATTATTGAATGCAAAAAGAGCCAAAAACATTCTAATTGCCTCCAATCTTTCTACTAGAGAAAATGTCTCTTCAAAATCAACTCCTTTAACCTAAGCATACCCTTTCTACACAAGTTTGGATTTATTCTAGATTACTTCTTTGTCTTCATTTAGCTTGTTTCTAAATACCCACAAGACAATGATATTCTTTCTTTTAGGTCTTCGGATCAGTTCCCAAGTTTTATTTTTCCTAATCTAAGTCAACTCTTCCTTCATGGATTATGTCCATCATTTTTCTTTGCCTACTTTTTTATAAGATTTTGGTTCAATTTTTGACAGCAATGCAAAATGTACTTGTTCATTTTCTTTTCCAAATTTTCTCTGGATTTGTACACCACTATGTTTGTCTCCTATAATATGATCTTCAGAATGATTTTTCTATGCATACCTTACTAGTGTCTTTCACTAGTAGAATTTGGCAAATAAATGACTAGTTAACTAAAAAATTTAGTCACAACAACTAATAATGACTAAATTCTACTCATTTTTTGCATCTTAGCTATAAATGAGTAAATAAATGACTAATTTGGTCATTTACTACAAAATTATTTAGTCACAGAAATAAAAATGACTAAATAGTTAGTCGTCAAATCCAAAGTAGACAATTTTTTTACAAAACAATTTGGCCAATTATTGGCGTGATGTATTCATGCGCTTGATGTATTGGTGTGATTATTCACATTCATTGCAGATTCATTCATCTCACTTGACCTTTCTTCATTCATTCATTGCATACCTCACTTCATTTGTTAGCCTCGCATGAGGCATTTTGATCAGCTATAGCAACTACTTTCATGGGCAATAAGGATTTAGACAAGACCTGGAGACTTTTGAAAAGGTGGGCATGGGCAAGGAATTCAGAGTTTGATGCAACAAATTTAAATTCGACAAGGCCCTTTGTATCAAAATCGGATTTGGGGATGCCCTCTACAATGAATTTAGAGGTAATTTGAAACCCTCATTACATTAAATACAAATAAAAAATGCACATTACAATCTACTGCTTTTAATAATTTTCTACTACTCTTAATAATGTTCTTTTACAATCTTGCGACTATTCTGCTTCATAATGTGCTTGAGGTAAATACAATAAAATTTGGGTGTCATTGCCAAATTATAATTTCTCAAACAATTTTGATACATTTTCACTGCAAGCACAAACTATCCTTGTGCAAAGTAAAAATGTGCTAGATTTACCCACACATTAGACATTTGAATAAAGATGTGTCCTATTATAGCTTCTTTTACCTATGTAAAAATTTCCTTTGCAATATCAAATTGACCCCTTTCATCTAGCACAATGGCTGCCCTGTTTGTAGCATAAACATTTCTTAGTCTTTGTGCCAACACTTTACAATACAGTTCTCTAGCCTTCTTAAGATGTTGTTCCTCCACCTTTGGATCCCTCCTCTCATTGTGAAAAGCTGCAAAATAATTCCAATTTCCAAATGAAATGTCAACATAAGAATTCTTTGCATCTGATTCACTTTGTGTAGCTTTAATTGTTTATTTTCTTTAAGCCAGTCATCTATTTTTAGTTCCATTTTTCCAAGCATAGATAAAGCATTTGATGAGTTTTTATCCACCTTAAGCGCATCCTCAATCAATTCTAGGCTTAGTTGGATCTCATTCTAAGCTTGAGACATGGTTGTAAGACGTAGATATGCATCCACATAATTAGGAAACTTGAACAATATTAGCTTGTATAAAAGATTTAATTTTTTAGTATCATGTAATTGTTCAAACAACCTAGCAATATTAAATAGTGTTGTGACTTTATCCCATGGTAACTCAAGTGAAACACGACCTTCTTCTATTCGATGGAAGAATTTCATATCCTTAAAGAGCACAAGAAAAACTACATAATTAGCACCGGGGATTTTATTTATGAATTCAACCCAAATGCCATTTCCTAATGCCTCCATAAAATTTTGTTGAGCCAACTCTAGTTCATCATGCTCAAAATGAAGAGCCCTAATGTTGTTTAATAATTGAATGGGTACTTCTTCTCTACTCTTCTTCAAAAGAGACTTTGGCATCTTAAGAGAATCTAAGGTTGCGTTGGGTTCTAACGATATTAATAACTCACCCATTTTGATAAATGCATGGGTATCAAGTGGATCTATGTGAGTTTCCTTTCTTAAAATTTATAATGCCTTCTCTATCAACCCTTTCTAAGCATATATATGGCCTACAGCTTTTAATCTCTCATAGTTCTCAGGGTGGACCTCCAAAACCTTTTCAAAATTTGAGAGAGAACTCTTAAGATCTCCCAAATTCAATTGAACCTATCAACAAAATCTTGTGGCCTCTGGCTTTCCTTGAATGATGTCATGTAGTAGTGGCCAATGATGTCATAATCACCTTTACTATGATAAGATCATGCAAGATTATAATATGAATGATATTTCATGAGAGGGTGGTTAGTTGAAACAAGAGTTATCTCAATCAACTATTCCACAATAAAATGCTACCTTACAGTGAAGAAAAAATGTTTTGCTAAATGATTCAATGCCATTGCAGAGTACGTGTATAATTCAAAGGCTCTACGCATCTTTTCCATTCCTTCATGAACACTACCATTTTCACTAACTATGAGAAGCCAAACATCATTTCCTAATGCCTCCATAAAAGTTTTTGAAACAACTCTAGTTCATTACACTCAAAATGAAGAACCTTATGTTGCTTAACAATTGAATGGATACTTCTTCTCTGCTCTTCTTTAGAAGAGACTTTGGAGTCTTAAGAGAATCTAAGGCTGCACTGGGTTCTAATGATATTAATAACTCACTAATCTTGATAAATGCATGAGCATCATGTGGATCTATGTGAGTTACCTTTCTTAAAATTTCCAAAGAATTCTCTGCCTACCCTTACTAAGCATATATATGGCCTACATCTTTTAAGCTCTCACAGTTCTTAGGGTGGACCTCCAAAACCTTTTCAAAATTTGAGAGAACTCTTAAGATCTCCTAGCTTCAATTGAACCTATCCAAAAAATCTTGTGGCCTTTGGCTTTCCTTGAATGATGTCATGTAGTAGTGACTAGTGGCATCCTAATCACCTTTACTTTGATAAGATCATGCAATATTTTAATATGAATGATATTTCATGAGAGGGTGGTCAGTTGAAACAAGAGTTGTCTCAGTCAACTGTTCCACAAGAAAATTATGCCCTACAGCGAAGAAAAAATGGTTTGCTAAATGATTCAATGCCATTACAGAGTGCGAGTATAATTCAAAGGCTTTATGCATCTTTTCCATTCCATCATGAACACTACCTTTTTCACTAACTTTGAGAATCCTACAAGTAAAAATGCACAAAACTGACCAAAGAGATTTATGTAGAGGTAGAACATCATTTCCTAATGCCTCCATAAAATTTTGTTGAGCCAAAATGAAGAACCTTATGTTGTTTAACAATTGAATGGGTACTTCTTCTCTACTCTTCTTCAGAAGAGACTTTGGTGTCTTAAGAGAATCTAAGGTTGCACTGGGGTCTAGCGATATTAATAATTCACCCATCTTGATAAATGATGGGCATCAGGTGGATCTATGAAAGTTTCCTTTATTAAAATTTCCAAATCCTTCTCTATCTGGCCTTGTTGAGCATATATATGGCCTACAACATTTAAGCTCTCATAGTTCTCAGGGTGGACCTCCAAAAACTTTTCAAAATTTGAGAGAGAACTCTTAAGATCTCCCAACTTCAATTGAACCTATCCATAAAATCATGTGACCTCTGGCTTTCCTTGACTAATGTCATGTAGTAGCGGCCAGTGGTGTCATAATCACCTTTACTATGATAAGATCGTGCAAGATTATAATATGAATGAGATTTCATGAGAGGGTGGTTAGTTGAAACAAGAGATATCTTAGTCAACTGTTCTATAAGAAAATTCTACTCTACAATGAAGAAAACTTTTTTGCTAAATGATTCAATGCCATTGCAAAGTATGGGTATAATTCAAAGGCTCTACACATCTTTTCCATTCCTTCATGAACACTACCTTTTTCACTTATTGTGAGAATCCTACAAGTAAAAAATGCACAAAAATGAACACAAAGATTTATGCAGAGGCAGAACATCATTTCCTAATGCCTCCATAAAAAAATTTTGAGCCAACTCTGGTTCATCATGCTCAAAATGAAGAACCTTATGTTGTTTAACAATTGAATGGGTACTTCTTCTCTGCTCTTCTTCAAAAGACACTTTGGCGTCTTAAGAGAATCTAAGGCTGCACTAGAGTCTGACAATATTAATAACTCATTCATCTTGATAAATTCATGGGCATCATGTGGATCTATGCAAGTTGACTTTCTTAAATTTCCAAAGCCTTCTCTGTCTACCCTTGCTGAGCATATTTATGGCCTATAGCTTTTAAGCTCTCATAGTTCTCAGGGTGGACCTCCAAACCCTTTTCAAAATTTGAGAGAGAACTCTTAAGATCTCCCAACTTCAATTGAACCTTTCCACAAAATATTGGGACCTCTGGCTTTCCTTGACTGATGCCATGTAGTAGTGGATAGCTATTTCATAATCACCTTTACTATGATAAGATCATGCAAGATTATAATATGAATGAGATTTCATGAGAGGGTGGTTAGTTGAAATAAGAGTTGTCTCAGTCAACATTCCATAAGAAAATGTTTCCCTATGAAGAAAAAATGGTTTGCTAAATGATTCAATGCCATTAAATAGTACAGGTATAATTGAAAGGCTCTACATAGCATATTTTCCATTCCTTCGTGAACACTACCCTTTTCACTTACTGTGAGAATCCAACTATTATGCTTTGATAATTTTTTTCCAAGCATCCATAGCTTTTTTAAAATCACCTATTTTAGGCTTTTAGCCATAGCAGCAAGGCAGTGACCTATTTGATAAAATGTTTTTGTAGACATGTATGAAAAATGTGGTAGCATAGAAAAGGAAATGAACTTTAGAAAAAATCCTCAAAGAAATGTGGTATCATGGTGATGGAATGCCATGACGAATGTCATGACAAGTGAATTGTTATAGATTGTCATAGCATTCCATCACCATGAGACCACATTTCTTTGAGGCATTTTTTCAACCAATTCACTACCTTGTCTATGTTATTGCTTACTATTATGCTTTGATATTTTTTTTCCAAGCATCCTTAGCTTGTTTGAAAGCACTTTTTTTTATTCTTTTAGCCATAGCAACAAGGCAGTGAATTGTTTGATAAAATTATTTGGTAGACATGTATGAAAAATGTGGTAGCATAGACAAGGCAATGAAATTTTTGAAAAAATTCCTCAAAGAAATGTGGTCTCATGGAATTCCATGACAAGTAAATGCAATTTGTAGTTGCTCCTAGTTATTAGTTATGCAATGTGAAGTAATTGCATAACTGCTTAGGTTTACTTTGTAAAAACTATATTGTTATTGAAATTTTTTCATCTATCAACATCTAGTTATTAGTTATGCAATGTGAAGTAATGCTTTGAGTTTGAAAGATGTGCAATGCAATGTAATCAGCAATTTGAATATAAACTACAAAAATATATTTTTTACAATTCATTAGTTAAACTCTCTAAGCTATTTGCTCTCTATAACTCTATTGCTATGGAAATTCCTTTCAATTAAAAAAAAAAATTGTCTCTTAGTCTACAATTTTTTGTTGCTATGTGTAGAACATTAGAGATGGATCAACGTCGAAGGTTTAAATACCATGCATTTGATGAGAGAATAGCCGGTGAGAGTGACATGGACAAATATCCATGTCCATGTAATGATTTTCTTGGTGGAAAGGTGAAAAAACAAGTCATATTTATCAACATATGATAAGATATGTGCATAGTGGTATAAGCCCTTGGAATGTCAATTATTATGAAAATATGATAGAATGGCAAAGTGTGAGAGATGAAGAGGAAAAAAAAATAGATGAAGTGGCACCGAATATAGATGAAGGGGCACCAAACATAGATGAAGAGGTAGCAATGTTGAGCAAAGGGTTTGAAGTTGATAGAATGTTGAATGAGGGTCTAAACAATGATTGGGCCAAGCTTCAATGGAGGATGCTTCAAATCCTTTGTATGCTAATTATAGGTTAAGTTGTTTAACAACAATCCTTCAAATTCTTAACTTGCAAGTGGTGTTTGGTTGGAAAAATGAGAGTGTAGATTAGTTATTGGCATTATTAAGTTCGTTGTTACCACCTGACTCCACATTGCCAAAAAAACGAAGTCAATGTAGAAAGGAAATCACTAAGCTAGGCCTAGGGTATGAAAACATACACACATGTGTGAATGGTTGTGTATTATTTTGCAAGAATCTTTCAAGTGAGAGTGAATGTCTAAAATGTCATGAAGTGAGGTATAGAGAAGGGTTGAAATCAGTTGTGATTCCTAGAAAGGTTCTTCGCCACTTTCTGGTAATCCCATGATTACTCCAAATTTATAGGTGCAGAGACATTGCTAAACTTATGCAATGGCATTCCCACAATAAGAGCACTGATGGAAAATAATGACATGTGTTTGATTGTAAAATGTGGATGTAATTTGATAACAAATAGTTTGATTTTTCTCAAGATCCTTGTAATATAAGGTTGGGTTTGGCTCTAGATGGGGTGAACCCATTCTTAGATCAAAGTACTAAATGGTCAACTTGGCCAATTTTTTTAATAAATTATAACTTGCCTCCATGGTTAGCAACTAAACCATTTTTCTTAATGCTATCGTTGATTATACCAAGAAAGAAAAGTGTGACTTCAAATACAATTGATGCTTATCTAGAGCCATTATATGATGAACTAATGGAATTGTGGAAAGGAATTGAAGCAATTCAATATTTAAGGGATGGTAATTCAATCAAATTCTCTTTAAGAGCTTCCTTATTATTTACAATTCATGATCTTCTTGCATATGGCACATTATCTGGTCTCAATGTTCATGGATACCATGGATGTCCTACTTGCAACTTTAAGGATTTTGTGAGGCACTCGAGAAGTTTATGTAAGTTTATTTATTGTGTACATCATGCTTACCTTAAAATGGATCATCCATATAGTCAACAAAAAACATAGTTCAATCGTCAAGAAGAGAATCATGAAGCACCATTGCTAATAATAGGTGATTACATTGTTGATAATGGACAAAAAATAATGTCATTTATTGAAAATGATGGGATTGCTGGTAGTAGATATGATCCATGTAATAAAAGTGGTGTAAAAAGGTTGTCAATATTCTATAAGTTGGCATACTTTAAGGATATAACCATTAGGGATACTGTTGACTTTATGCATACTGAGAAAAACATAGCCTATGTTATTATAGAAACTCTTTATGGTGCTTTTGATACTATTTTTTTCATGTGGAGACTTTCGACAACTAAAGATTCATTGAAATATTTGGGTTGAAAAATATAGAAAAACTAGTGTTCCTTATGTTTGGAAAAAGGAACATCATGCACAATTCTTACAATTAATGTCTCAGACTCACTTTCCCACTAGATATGTAAGTAGTAGTATTAGAAGCCAAACTGACATTAATGGCTTAAGAGGCCTCAAGACCCATGACTATCATGTCATAATGGATAATATTTTACCTATTGTGGTAAATATATTAAGTTTGGAAAAGGGGCCAAGATTGGCAATTATAAGATTGGGCCTAATATTAAAAAGAATGAGTTTACATGTATTAGATCCTTCAAACTTTGATAGTTTGAGGGAGGAGATTGTTGAAGTCCTTTATCTATTGGAACGGGAATTTCCACCAACAATCTTTAACATTTCTATGCATCTTTTGATACATATACAACATGAACTAAAGCATTGTGGCTCAATAAGAACAAGATGGATGTATCCTATAGAACGATATATGAAGGTTTTGAAAAAAATTGTTCGTACTAAGCCAAAACCAGATGGTAGCATGTTTGAGGGATATTCAATGCAAGAGGCCATGTGATTTTGCACACAATATATGAAGGATTTTTAAAATGTCAATCATCATGTATGGGACAATGACGAAGAAGACACAGTTGCAAGTGAAGTATTAGAAGGCAATGGATGTCACTTCAATCTATCAAATCAACAAAGAAGTGTGATACATGCCTATATTCTTCAGAACACATCTTCATTCGATAAGTGGCACATGTAATTAAAAAAATTTACACAATAATTTATTTACGCAATTGCATTTACACATTTATATTATCAATCTTACTATTTGCACATTAATATTCTATGTAGAAAATATAAAGAATACAATCAAGCTTGGATGCAACATTGACCTCAAAGGCATAGACATCATGTTGATTTGATTGGAGGTGATTCTTTCCAAAATTTGAAGAAAAAATTGCTAATGTAGTCAAAGATGCAAAAGGAAAAGGTCAAGATATAAAAATGGAGGAAAGTGAGCTTTCACAATCTCCACATTTATGGGCTACACATTTCAGTGGAATTTGGGCCTATGGTAGTCATTTAAGAGTGGAAAAGACAAAGGAAAGACAAATTTTGATTGTGTTGTTAGTGCTAAGTTTCTTCACGAAACTGAGAAGAAATTTTATGTTGGATTCATTGAAAAAATTGTTCTAGTGGACTATGGTGAAAATAGTCCTATATTATTAAAATTTAAGTGGATCCGACCATTTGCAGTACAATTTGATGAGTATGGATGGTGCAGGTGCACCCTTGCAAATACATGCCTCAATGAGGCAATCTTTGGGTTTTGGTTTAGCATAGTTGATTTCATGTTGTAATAAGGTCTAATAGACCTATTTGAGTTTGTTTTGGGTCATAGTTAGTCATTTTGGGGTCATTGGATACATAATGTAAAAGTTGCATAATTTGCTAAAATGTTGTCATAACAATATGAAAAAGTGCAAAAAATGCAAAATCATGGAATACCAAGAGTCAGGTAGTTGGAAATTTAGGTGTAGGCATTGGGTTTGGTTATTTAAAGCATTTTTAAGCCTCACAAACTTTGAGGAAGGTTGGGGACGATGTATGAAGAAGAATTTCAATGAATAAATACTGTTATTCTATTATTTTCCTACATTTTCATTGAATCCATGTGAATCCTCTTTAATATACACTTGGTTTCATTTAAATCCATTCAAGTTTGAGAAAGTTATAAGAAAAACTCTCTAGGGGTGTTAAAGCCTCTTCTAGATTAAATAGTGAGCTATCAAATTTGTGTTTTTCTAAATTCTACCATTGAAAATTTTTGGAAATCGGTGAGAATGTAGTTTGACATGTCCTTTAAAATATATTAATGTTTCAGAGTCTGAAGAAATGGTTTGGGGAAGTTATCATGTAGCCCTAGGTTTGTAAACTATAGAAAAAGACTGGTAAACCAGAATATAGTGAAGTTTTAAGCATTTTGTTTGTGAATTTGGTAATCTTCTTTGGTAATGGTGTTTGAAAAGGTTTTAAAGGTGAATTATAAGCCCTTTCTAGATATTTTTTGATAAACTTAAAGTTTTTATGTCCATTTGATCACTAACCAGTGTATGGTAGACTTGTAACAGTCACATTTTGGAGTCCAAAGTAAAGGTTTAGGATAGGTGTTTGGTAAAATGAAATGAGAAAGGTATGGGGAATGGTTTAGAGAGTTTGTGTAGGTGAATTTTAACATGTTTGTGGCATCCACAAAGGAGAATGGGCCTATAGTTTAGAGTTATTTTGTGTATGTGGCCTAAAAGGGCCTAGTTTGCTATTAGTACAATCTATTTTGAGAGTCCTCATATTTGAGTTGTTTAAGTTGTGAATTGGGTTTGAGTCAGTCATTCTAATTTTGTTTAAGAATCAATAAGTGGTTTGTTCCTTGTTCTCAATTTGGGGTGTTTTGAAACAGGGGTTTTGTGAAGGAAGGATGAGTCTTAGTTGCAAGTACAAGCAAGAGTTGGTTGTGTTCTTGACAAGTTGAGTTTGGTGTAGTTGTTTGTGCTCCTGCACTGTCATCAGTTTGGTATTAGAGCTCAGAAAGGTTTGGGCTGAGAGAGAGTTTGGAGTTTTTTGTGGTTGTGTGTTTGTGTGTTTGTGTAGGTTGAGGAAGGAACCTGATGACCAATAGAATAGGTAGAGGAAAAGTGGAAAGACCTAGGTGAGGCAAAGTGAAGAGGAAGCAAGGAGAGACTTGCTTGAGTAAAGAGAAGATGGATTTGCTGAGAAGGCATTTGCAGATAGCAGAGTCACAAAAGAAAGCAGAAAAAGAGAGGAAGAGAAAAGAGATGAGGAAAATAGAGAAAGATGCAATAGAACTGAAGCAAGCTATAGAAAGAGTAGAGTTGGAATTCCAAATGGAGATGAAGCAATTGCTTAGAAAAGCACAAAGTTGGCATTTGATAGTGAAAAAGAAAGTTGTATGGCCCATTAAGAAGGTAGGAAAAAGGATTTAAGAAAAATAAAGATAATAGAAGAGGAAGAAGAATCCGTGAAGGTAGAAGAAGAGAACTTAGAGATTGCATCCATATCAGAGTTTTAAGGCATGAAGATGACATAGGTGAAGGATGAATTGATTTTGGATGGAAATGATGAATCCCTCTTGAAGACACAAAAAGAGTTGAAGATACATGTTGTAGAGACAATGTACTACTTCTTTGTTGTGATAACACTTTGGAGGGAAAGATTAATGGACAAGATGCAACAAATGGTAGAATAATGACAAAGAATTGAGATAGTGATTGTGACATATCCAGGCATGAAGGATCAGATTCACAGAGAAAAGACAAAGCAGAAGCACGTTGGCAAAGACCAACTCAAGCCAAAGGTAAAGATGAATTTTTTTTCAAGAACCAGGGCATAGAATAATACAAGGAGGAGTGTTTAATGATGAATTTTTTCTAATACATTCAATCCAAGAGGACTTGGAGTTTTCTTTTGGCCAGTAGAATGGTGCAGGTGCACCCTTGCAAATACATGCCTCAATGAGGCAATCTTTGGGTTTTGGTTTAGCATAGTTGATTTCATGTTTTAATAAAGTCTAATAGACCTATTTGAGTTTGTTTTGGGTCATAGTTAATCATTTTGGGGTCATTGGATACATAATTTAAAAGTTGCAAAATTTGCTAAAATGTTGTCATTGCAATATGAAAAAGTGCAAAAAATGCAAAATCATGGAATACCAAGAGTCGAGTAGTTGGAAAGTTGGGTGTAGGAATTGGGTTTGGTTATTTAAAGAATTTTTAAGCTTCAAAAACTTTGAGGAAGGTTGGGGATGATGTAAGAAGAAGAATTTCAATGAATAAATATTGTTATTATGTTATTTTCCTCCATTTTCATTGATTTCAGGCCATTGTACGACCATATTCTATATTGATCTCACTTATCATAAATTTTAGATTGAATCCATGTGAATCCTCTTTAATATGCACTTGGTTTCATTTAAATCCATTGAATTTTGAGAAAGTTATAAGAAAAACTCTCCAGGCAGGTTAAACCATCTTCTAAGGTAAATAGTGAGATATCAAAATTGTGTTTTTCTAAATTCTACCATTGAAAACTTTTGTAAATTTGTGAGAAGGTAGTTTGACATGTCCTTTAAAATATATTAAAGTTTCAGAGTCTAAATAAATGGTTTGGGGTAGTTATCACGAAGCCCTAGGTCTGTAAATTGTAGAAAAAGACTGGTAAACCATAATACAGTGAAGTTTTAAGCATATTGTTTGTAAATTTGGTCATTTTCTTTGGTAATGGTGTTTGAAAAGGTTGTAAAGGTGAATTGTAAGCCCTTTCTAGATAGTGTTTGATAAAATTAAAGGTTTTTTGTCCATTTGATCACTGACCAGTGTATGGAAAACTTGTAACAATCACATTTTGGAGTCCAAAGTGAAGGTTTAGGATAGGTGTTTGGTAAAATGACATGAACAAGGTATGGGGAATGGTTTAAAAAGTTTGTGCAGGTGAATTTGAACATGTTTGTGGGATCCACAAAGGAGAATGGGCCTAGAGTGTAGAGTTTTTTTTGTGTATGTGGCCTAAAAGGGCCTAGTTTGTTGTTAGTACAATCTATTTTGAGAGTCCTCATATTTGAGTTGTTTAAGTTGGGAATTGGGTTTGAGTTATTAATTCTAATGTTGTTTAAGAATCAATAAGTGGTTTATACCTTGTTCTCAGTTTGGGGTGTTTTGAAACAAGGTTTTTGTGAAGGAAGGATGAGTCCTAGTTGTGAGGATGTAAGTAAGAGTTGGTTGTGTTCTTGATAAGTTGAGTTTGGTGTAGTTGTTTGTGCTCCTGCATTATCATCAATGGATTTGTACGCACAAATACAAGAAATTTTTTATCATAGATGGATGAGCCATATGTTTCTCCTCTTCAAATTAACCAATCATTTCTAATTGATGATGTAAGAATCCCAAGATGGTCGTATTTCATTTAAATAGAGTCTCGTTCAAAATGAAAATTCATGGAAGTTGTTGATATAATTTCTGATGGGAAATATGTTAACTTATAAGAAAAATTCGAAGAAATGGATGAAGATGATGATAGAGTGTTTGAAGAAGATATTTTGATTACTAATGAAGAGATTGGGAGAGAGAATTCATTGCATGTTATAGATGAGGATGAGGAAGAAAATCAAGTAGATGTAGATGATTATGATGATGTTTTGTCACCTTAAGAGGTTAGCTTGTCACCTAAACTTTGGTTATATGTATGGTGTAATTTATTATTGTATGTAATAAAGATCTGAGTATAGGTATGCTTATTCACTGTTGTTTTACTCATGCATTTCTAAATGTAATCATCATTATTTTTTTGGTACATTGTATACAAAACCTGAGATGTTCACTGCTGATTTGAAGTGTATTTAATGTTAGGTTCAATCATTCTTCTTAGTTTTCTTACTTTGGTTGAAATTTTGAAATTAATTTTGTTTAGTTAGAATATAAGTTCTTGTATGTCCTATATGTTCTCTAGATGCAAACATATATAATGAACATTTATGATTTAATAATACATATAGATATCTTAACATTAGGTGAACTAAGCCTCCCCATTACAATCAAAGAAATGATCTCTTAGATCTAATTGACATTGAAAACTAAAACTAAGAGACTGAAAAATTAGAAAATTATTCATCTTTTCAATAAATGATATCTAAAATACTGTATTCATAATAAAATCCAATACCACACTACTGCAATAGTCAATAGAGGTATGTGTGGGATGGTGGGACATATAGGTCAATCTACAAATTCTTACTACAATACCACGTAAACCAAATATGAATAGCATGGGGTGGTGGTGAGAACATGTTAACAACTAAAGTAAACCGTGACCCTACAAGGGGTAAACAGTGACACTATGGTATGGCGGTGAACAATCACTCAACCGCTAGATTTATCCCATTATACTGTAGGAGTCCAGAGGGGTTTACATGGGGTGGTGACACTTCTACTACTACCCCACAGCGGTCATGATATGACAAAGTGGTATGGCAGTGAACAGTCAATCAACTACTAGAATTAAGCCGTTGTCTTACGAGAGTCCAAAGGGGTGTGTGCGGGGTGGCAATACTGCTAACACTACCCCGCAATGGTCTTTAAATGACAAAGCAATACTGCAATACAAGTTGTCAAAGCATTAAATAATTACATTGTTCGATTTCCCAAGATCAACGACATGTATTCAAACTCGGAATATGGGTAGTTTTTGAAATATTTTGCACGAATTGACATTAATAGTGAGGTGACCGAGCTCAGCAACAAATATTGCTTGGGACTTGACAAAATTTTGGCAGTCATTCACAAAGCTCAGCATACTAGAGGCAAGGGAGTTCAAGCGGGAAAACTCTGTAGTTATTATTTCACCAGGTAAGTTAAAAAAAACCCTCTGTAGCAAGTGTATAAGAATTGAATTTGTTTCTACAAGTAGACACTTAAAAAATCAAGTAGGAGTAAATTATTCATCATGCCACCCAAAAGAAGTCAACTTGTGAGTAAAAAGAAAGAGTCCATAGTTTATAAATCAAAGAAGAGGTCCCTACAACAATCCATTCTAGATGTGTTACCTAATTATGTAGACAAAGGATTCAAAAAGGTGTTTAAAGATACAACCCATGGATGTAGAGACCCAATTATCCCTATCTCAGGGTGGGACCTGTTTTGGTCTATGAAAAAAGGGATGAGAATATTCCAGTTTTGAATCCTTGGACCTTATATTTGGCCAAATTCATAGTCCCAAATGTCTTCATATATGTTGAGTTTATTAAATTATTGGCACAACATTATCACCCGGCTACCAGGACTATAAGAATGCCAGATGGTTCACCATTAGTAGTGCTGACTAAAGAAGCAATTATAGAGTGTTTTATGTTAAAAAAGCAAGCTATCACTAAGATCAATTTGGAAAGAAGTGAGGAGGATTATAGGAGATTGAGAAAAAACTGTAGGAGTGATTAACTTCCTTTACACATGAAAAAGGGTGTAAACAATAGGAAGATACCTATCTCCCCCTCCCAAAATGAGCTATTTTCCATAGAAGACTTCCAAGTATATTTCAAAAGAACTTAGTTTGCTTTGTGCCAAGTGATTGGAATATATGTTGAAGAGAGGATACCAACCTATCTCTTGATGATGGAAATGAGGATACAAAATCCTAAAGTCAACATTGAGTATTACTGTGTTGCTGAAATTGAGAAAGGGCTACATGAGGTACTTTTGCAAGTAAGAGAGAACTTAGCTCCCATCACTTTCAGGAAATACTCTATGCTATTTCATTTAATATTGTACCAAAACAGAAATAGATGGACTAAAAGAATGTGTTTGGGAATGACTGGTGATGAAGGGAATAGGTTTTCTGTACAAAAATGGTGTTACATATGAGATAGTAGATGTAAAAATAGTGATTCTGTAATATTTCATGATTATTTAGTAGTAAAGGTCATGGCCTCTCTTGGTCATATTTCACCAAGATTTCCTAATAAAATCATGCAAATGTTAAGACCTTTAGCATTCAAGCCAGAGTAGGGACACACTCACAATTTCGGTGACTGGTTCTTAGCAAACCAAACAGTAAGAAGGGTCTATGGGTGTCCTCAAGCCCCACACTTTTTACCTAAATTTATTTCTATTCGAATTGAATTTTTAGAATTTATGTGGAAAATGTTATGGATGGAGTGGGATGTTATGAAAAGATAGAAAAAGGGGACATTCCTCCCTAACCTAACTGAATGTGAGGAGCTATCCATAGGATCTGAATCTCTTGAAGAATTGTAGAATTATTTGAACATGCGGTATTCATTGAAGTCACGAGGAAAAATGGTCTTTGATCTTGAAGGGAATATTAATTTTATAAAACAAATACTTCTCACTAAATCTAGGATTACCCATGTACTGGATTACGAAGAAGATGTAATAAGAAATTTCTTTACACCTGATGAAGTTTATTCAAAGGAAGAGGAAGTGGGAAATCATAAAGAGTCTTGAGGAGGAGGAGAAGAAAAGGGACACTGGATTCCAAGCATTCTATGTTGAAGAAAAGGATCATATCAAAAGGATGAGTGTAATAATTGACAACTTTGAAATATTATATGTTGAACCAAAAAAGAAACACTACTGAATTTCACGCCATTTTCTGATGGATGTTCATCGGTGGTTCGACAAATCTTTGTCTGAAAAGTGACGAAATGACAAAAAAAATTTCATCGCTATTTTTTCGTCGCAAGTTCGACGACGAATCAAACATCGAAATAACGGTGTAGATTCATCGGTCATCTACATCATAAAATGGCTTAGGTTTTTGTCAGAATATTGATGAAATGGGCGTCAAAAGAACACCAAAAGTTCATCGCCATTTTGACGAAATGGGAAAGTATTTACAATGAATCCTTCATCGCAACTAAGCAACTTTGTCAGACCTTTTGTGTGATTTGTCGGTGACGTTCGTCGAAATTATGACGAAATGGGAAAGGAGTTACAACGAAGCCTTCGTCGCAGCTAAGCAAATTCGTTGGACCTTTTCTATGATTCGTCAGTGCACTTCGTCAAAATTGTGACAAAATGGACAAGGAGTTACAAAGAAGCCTTTGTCGCAGCTATAGCAACTTCGTCAGACCTTTTGGGTGATTCATCAGTTGTGTTTGTCAAAATTTCGACGAAACAATGCAATTTTTTTTATAAAAAATATTCATTGAAATGTACCATCAGTGAGAGATCAATCAAGTCATGTCCCTTCGTATTCAAATCTTGGGAAATTATTTTGTTTGGTCATTTTCCATGTTTATTAAACACCTGTTGAGATGTCATGTAGTTTCATCGATGCCTTGAGTCTCTTTGATAGTCAATATTACATATCGCTTTGGTGTCACACAGTCTCATCGATGTTCCAAGTCTCACTAATAGCCAATAGATCATATGTCACTATGGTATCATGCAATCATACCGACGTTATAAGTCTCCCTGAGAATTATTCCTTCGGTCTTAAGTGTATCCCTACGATTCTCACCAATGATAACTTATCGTTGTGACTTTGGGGGTCGTCAGGACTTTCTTCGACTACTTAATAGATTACAATCAAACTTGAGCTTGAAATCAAACTTGAGGTTGAAATTACAAAATATAATATCATGCCAATTAATTTTACCATTGCTATTCTAGACCTTCAGCTTATGGCAGAATAAGTACCAAATTTCCTTAGCATAAAAACATTCAAAAAGAATATGTTTGATAGTTTCCCGAGTCTTGTAAATATTGCAGATTTCAACACTTTCATGGTTAGATTTATAGGGATCTATCTTTTTAATTAATGCATAGGTAGGTAGAGGAGAAATAATTATAATTGTAACAATATTCATAGTCCAGTAAATTATGTTCGTAATTTGTGTTCAATAGACCTCAGTTTTATCCTTATACTACCCATCTAATACCATATTTTAATCCATGGTTCAACTATCTCAGATCTAAAGAAGCACCTTCAATTAACCATTTAAAGTAATATAAAATAAGGTAATATTTTTACTTGAGAAAGATTAGGTACACTTGTAGGATTAAAGTTCTTGCAATCATTAAGATTTATTGGCACACAGACACAACCTGCAACATATGAAGTAATGGGTGACTACTAAAGTGAAATGGTCCTTAATATGTGAGTGGTTTGCAAATTGATTGGTAGAAAATAAGGTTACAAACAAATAAAAATTATAAGGACAATCTACTATAATCATCAAAATAGATGAAAAGTACAAAGGAAAGAGTCAAGCTACATCTCTAGAGCCTAAAAAAAACACATGCAAGAAACATAAAAAAAAAAGAACAAACCAGTATTTGGATGAATACAAAATGGTGCCTTCATCAAGTGATTCATATGCTTTCACACCTAACACTGGACATTAAGAATATTTTAGTCTTCCTCTGTGAAATTAACTACTTACAGAATAAACCCAGAAACCAATATTATATACCTCCATGTCTAGCTAAGGGTAGGTATAAGAGAAAAAAATTTCTTCAATGCAATGCTGAAAAATATCATTGTGTGTGGAGGTTTGTATTACTCAAAATATCATTTCACTACCTAAGGAAAAATACCAAAGTGATTTTTTAAATTCCAATCTTCACATAAGCTCCCTTATTGCTACAGATGCATATAAAAGAATTATTTGAACTCTAAACTATTCAAATATTAAGGATTTAATTAGCTATAGGATGGAAAGTTGTTGTTTAGACATAATCCATCATCTTTTACATATCTTTATTCACTCCTAGCGCTTCCGATAAATTTGTGTAAATGAGACAGAAATGTGAATCTTTTATGACAAAGAAAATTCTTAAAAGGAGGGGGCAGAGAAAAAAGGGTAGGGGGCAAGAGAATGCTTGAATGTATAGAAAAGTATAACATTTTGATCATTATAACAATGAAATGAATCTTAAGTTTGAAGCATTAATACCATTTACAACATTTATGATCAAGAATGAATGTAAGTAGAGAAACTTTTGCATACCTACAGATTGTACAAAATTTCATGGTTAAGTCGAAGCCTCCCATCAACAACAAGATCCAAATATCCGTGTATCTATCTCAATTGACCCTCTAAACCCTTTAGAGCTTTCAATTTTTCCACTAACCTGTTATGCACAAAAGTCAAATTTTAGAGTTATGTCACCACTAAAAAGAGAAGAAACAGAGCTTTGAAACCAAATCCACACACAACACAATGTGGTATTCATACAAAGCCATACAAACAAACTAAACTCAGAACATTGGAATGGAAACAACTTCAAATTATGATGCAGAGCATGGATTTAGGGTATAAAAATCATTTTTCTACCACCATAGTGAAAATTCTATCACTTTCTTTCATCTTTCTATTGGTTTGATGCTTCAAACGATGCATTTCTTATATTGAAAAGTGCATTACCTTATTGAGCTTCTCTTTGTTTCGAGAATAGTTTAATATTCTCTACTTAACAAGGGCCAACCACGTGATGTGGAAGCTCATTTGCCCCCCTCCCCCCTCACATCACTCTCAATTCCCCATACCCAATCATATAACATTAATCATTCATTCATCCATTAATAACATATAACATTCATTCATTCATCCATTAATAACATACAACATTCATCCATTCATCCATTAACATATTAACATTCATTCATTAACATATAACATTCATTCATTAACATATTCACATTCATTCATTAACATATAACATTCATTCATTCAGTTTTTACATATTATCAAAAATATGGTTGTCATAATATGATTACAATCACTTTTTTCTTGTTTCTTTTTTGAAGCTACATACTTGGCCGAAGTGGAATTATCATTTTCATCGATATTTGTCCCCACTTTATTTGTTCTTC
>VDFB02270651.1:491505615-491523594 GCA_007258455.2 Sequoia sempervirens
AATTAGTGTTAGGGTTAGGATTAGAGTTCAATTGTAGTTCAAAGTTATGGTTATGGTACAATTAGGACTACTATTCAATAAATGTTCAATAAGGGTTAATACTTAATTAAGGTTAGTTTTAAAGTTCAATTAGGGTTTGGGTTGGGTTGGGATTATGAATCAAGTGGGTTTGGGGTAGGGTTTGATTAGAGTTAGGTTTAGGGTTTAGTTAGAGTTAGGGTTAGGGTTAGGGTTAGGGGTAGAATTCAATTATGCTTAGTGGTCAATTACAATTAGATTTAGTGTTCAATTAGGGTAAGGGTTAGGGTTTAACTAGGGTTGGGATTAGAATAGAATAAATTTTTGTGTATAATTATATCTAAATTTTAGTATAATTTTGAAAATGTAAATGAGATTTGGACACAAAGAAAAAATAAGAAAAGTTGATTTTATATAGATCTTATTTCTTAATTTCTTCTAAAATTCTAAATTAATAAATTGTTTAATTAATATAAAATAAATATTTAATTTAATTTAATTTAATTGTATTAGATAATTAGTAAAACTAAATAGATAATAAATATTTTATGGATTTTAAAATTAGAATTTAGTTTAATTTTATTTGTAATGTCAAATATTAAAATTTTAGATTGAAATACTTAATTTATTTTAAAATATTTATAATTAATGTTCAATTTATAAACTAATATTAAGAAATTAATAAATATAACCTATGACATAATGTATTAAAGATGCATCAAAGTATTTTTCATTCCTTCGGCTTCACTGGATGAGACACGTGGTGCTCGCATGTGATATTGCGATCAACTAGTGGGGTCATCGCAGGATGGCAGGGAATGATTGAGATCACACGATGATTGATCTACGACCACGCAAGGACTTGAAAAAAGCCTCCTACACTTCGGGCTCTATAAGACCCGGGAGGGGGATCCCTTAATGTGTTTACAACCTCTGCACCATTATCATAAACAACATTAACACTAATAGATAATCTCACTTAATAGCTCAACATGATAGGATAATACTAAATTAAATTGGCTGTTCATCAGTAATATCAACTATCTGGAGCATGAGATAATTACAACACAATCCATAATATAAGATAGTCATTGATTTGCAATTTGTAGAAAGCTCTAGGAAAAGACAAAAAAATACTAAATCATACAGGCAATTACAACTTAGATTAATGCCATATATCCATTGCAAGAGTCAAATTCATAAGTATCTAAAGATATATGGCAGATTTAACACATAACATATGAAATCCTCGAAAAGATTGCATTAGAATCTCATCAATATGTATTCTAACTCAATACTATTTATCAAATCCTTATACAAAACATATCCGCCTATAATCCCATTCAAGCATTTTAATTAATTCCTTGAATTAAAGCTAAAATAGAATCATACACACCACAACAGTGAGATGAATGAAACAACCCTTATTTATTCAAAGTTCAGATATGCATGTATAGTGGAGAGACATGAGTTTGAATTTATCACTGCAACTCAAATGCTAGTACTGTTATATAACATTAAATCCCCATGAACTCAAAACCTAAATTGCATTTTTCTCTAAAACCGTCGATCTTTACAATTCACTTTGCAACTTCACCTAGACTCGACCAAAATTATCTAACTTGCTAACCTGTACTTCTGGCCTTGAAATCCTTCTTATAGAAAATGAAGGAGAAAACAAGCATCGGGCAAGAAAGTACACATGTCACCAGCCAATTGGAACACTTGGTGATATTCCAAAAATCGTTACAACAACAATCACCCTAGAGAATATTCTTGTTCATCATGTCAGCTAAGAAAAGTTGATGCAATAACAAAAAAACACAAGAAACCCATGCTGAGAATGTCATCAACACAAAACTGGAACCGTTGTAACCACAACATCTAATTTACCACCTGTTAGCAGCTCATTCCTTTTACTCTTCCTCAGTCAAATACTTAGCTACCCATTTCTGGTATTCTTCATCAATCGACCAGTCAAAATTAATCACCTCATTTAGCTTTGTACTATAAGGCATGTATTTTACCGCTACCTAATTTGCATCTCTTTCAAAAGATTCTAAAAATGAGTTGGTACTAATAATCTTATCCATACAACTCACCAAAAATCATAATCTGAGTCATCACAAATTAATTTAATTTGATCATTGATGACCTTACTTGCTTGATCCTGCCATTGTTGGAGTGTTCTGATTTTCCCCTGCTCATCAATTATATCAGGTAACAATGTGTTACCCCAATCATTGAAATTCTTCGCCAACTCCCTAATCTTCCTACTCAAGTCATCTGGTAAGGTCTAAAAACCTTGCAATGATTTTACTAACACATGAGTAGGATTTAATGATTGGGGCCTATTATTTATATCAAACCTTGAGGCTTTATACATGATATCTAGATCATTGGCCCTAGGGATCCAATTTTCAATTATTGGTATCACTACCTCCTGATCCCTATCAATATTCTTTATTGCTTCCAACAACAAAGAATATCAAGAATGTATAGATAGCAATTTACTATCTACCTTTTCATTTAAATGCCTCAAGACAGTAGTAACAATCTCCTTTTCCTTTGAAAGAAATCCCTCCTCTCTTACCTTTACTGATATTTGTAATTCATCAATTTTTTGCATGAGCTGCTTCTTCGTAGGATCAACAGAGAACTTTGTTTCTTCATCAATTTGTTCTAAAGGAGGTGTGAGGGCAGGATTCTGACTAGGAGACCTTGGTGTGGAAACAATTGGAGAAGCAGGAGGCACTGGCCATGCTATGGAAGGTAATGTACTGGTCCCTAGAGCACTTGATGTCTCCCCAATCTGTCTATACTTGAACCTTTCCACCTCAGTTTGCAACTCAACATTCCTCTGTTGCATATTGTTGTATTCTTCAATCAAAATGTTATACTTCTCCATTAGGCTTTTCTTTTCAGCCTCCTCCCTTTTAGCAGTCTTTTGGGCCAATTTGGCCACATTCATAGTTAAATTAGTGGCCTCGATGGTTGAGCTCTCTAAAGCTCTCTTTATTATTAATCCTCCTCTGAAATTTGGATTAATATCAAAAACATCTAGTTTTCTCCCTTGTGGGGCCAATGCCCAAATTGCCAAAGTTTCATATTCCTCACTGAAGGCAGAGTTTTGCAATGCTGCCTTGACTTCTTCTTCAAAGTCTTGAAAGGGATTCTTGGACTTCATAATAGCATTAAAGGCTACTACATCTACAATGTCCCATTAAGGTAGAATCAATACACCAACCTGACTCACTAGTTTTCTTCCTTCTTTAGGAGTGATGTTCTTGAATTCTTCCATTAATTCAACTTTTACCTCCTCATCATTCTCCTGGTCTAACTTGTTAGGCCTTAGTTCTCTTCTCTGCCTACATTTATCTTGATATTCTTCAAATTTCATCCTCCATACCAATTGCAAGAATACATGAGTTTTTACAAATGTATTGTCATCTAGAAACTCCTTGCATGCTTCCATTCTTGCATCTTGTACACTTTTTCCTTTCATATCTAAATCGGATAAAACCAATTCAGCTAGCCTAGGAGGGGAAGGAATACCAACCTGCATGTCCTGATCAGTAACAATAATATCATCCATCAAATCCTCCCGTGGTTGATCAATTCTTTTCCTCTTAGGGGTTGGCTCAGATGGTGGTGATGAGGGATTATCTTCTAGTGATTATTCTAAATCAATGATTTTGATTTCCCTACACACTTTGAATTTTGGACTTGGTTGTGGAGGCACCTTCATTATTTTCTTTCCTTTTTTATCCACTTCTTCTTCATCATTGCTACTATCCTTTTTCCTCCTATAAATGGGCCACCTTTCTGTAGGCTGGTATACTGGCCTTGTTTCAATTGGCCTAGCACCTTGTTCTTGTACACCCAGACTCAATTCTAAGTTTATCTTCTTGGTTCTCAAGGTGTCAATATCTTTGAAGTTCTCTGTCAGAAAATCATTTTTCTTATGGTGGGGACTGAACTCCAACAGTGGATCATACTTGGGATCCATTTTATGCACAACATCTAGTAGCTTGCTATAAGCTATCCATTTCTCCTTGTTCAACTCCTATCTATTTAGGTGAACTCATTTCTAATCAAGTCCTCAGGGAAGTTGAACTCATGCACAAATTTTCCAACTTTTATTCTTTGTCTGAAAAGAGAAAAGAAACCCTCAGGATCATGTTGCCACTTTAGACTACATCTCAAATGGTAATCAAAAAAGAATTTATCAAAATGCATCCAGCCTCCCTTTGAAAATGCAAAATCAAACACCACTGTATAATCTGGGAAAAATGTTCCCTTACCCCTTCAAGTGAGGTTTTCCTCATGAATACAACCTATTTGCCACATAACTTCTGTAAAACCCACTCTTGGTGGTACATTGTATGGTAGTATATGAGGGGATCCTTGAAAACCATATACTCTCAAAGCAGTGCTAACTGGGTATGGGATAATGTCACCCTAGTTATGGAAAACCTTCAATTTTGGCTTCCCCCCCTTTGGCCTGAGGAAATCATGTAATTCCTCAGGGATCCTAGGTACATTCACCATCAATCTAGCCCTTAATTTGGAAGTAAAACAATTATCAAATTGCACATAACTAGTGCTTTCCTTATTACAAGATAAATCTGCAGCCCATATCTGTACTGGCAATCTTTCTCCATCAATCAATTGCCTTAATTTCATCTTCTCATAGAAGAAGTCAACATTCTTAAATAGAAACATATGCATAAACATAGAATACCATAAGAATTGAGTGCCGGTATCATTTTTCTGTAGTTTAGACAGCCCCTCATGCATCCTCTTAGCCAAGAAAGAAGCAAATTCATAAGTCACAGAGAAGTTAGGGTGTTGTATTTGCACCCCCATGAACATGTATGCAATGAGCATTACTGCACCAGGACTAAAACCCAAAATATGACACAATGAATAGAAAGTGGCCAGGAAATGGTTTGCAAAACAATTCAATCTAAAAGGTTCCTGGTCACTAGGGCTAATATGAAATCTAGAACCTCCTGCCCTAGCTAGATGAGGTGGAAGCAACTTAGCTCTAAAAAGAGACTTAAAATTTGCATATTCCTACTTCATTTCCTCAAGATTGATAGGAACCAAGTCTTCACTTGGTTCACTCAAGTCAAAAATCTATTGGATATCATATTTGTTAATGTTTAATAAAACCCTTCCATCATTATCCCTAATTACCTGTGTGACGGGGTCATACCTTGTGGCCACTGCCCTAAGTAGGTCTACATCAGGAAACACATTTGGTATCACTAGCTCCCCCATGTCATACATCCATCCATTTGAAAAGGGGTGAGGAAAATTCCTCTGTCCATACCAAAATCTGAACATTTCCAAGCCAGTGAGGGGAACCCTAGCATCAGCAATGTTGGAGCAATTATACACTAACCCTTCCCCCAGGATTTTCCCTCACATCAGAACCAGTCCTTTCTTTCTATCATTCGTTAACAAGGGAAATTGATCCGGGAAATCATCGTACAAGTTTCTTTTTAAATATTCAACTTGGCCAGAATGTTGCTTGGGTGGTGCCATCTTAGACAAACTAGGGCTTCGTTACAATGTTACATTTCAAGTAGCTAGGACTAACCAAAGATAGGAAATTACAAAACAAATTACTGCAATTTCTCACAGTCTATAATTAAACTATAGCCCTAACACGTTTATCAACAAAATCACTGAAAAACACAGCCAATCCTTTCCCAAATTCAAGCGCAGAATGACTGGGAAGCATAGAAAATAAACTCATGGCTTTGTTCACAGAAACCCCAAATTTTGGTTGCAGAAACTCGCAATTCCACCTTCAGCTTTGAAGCTGCTCCGCAAAATAGTTAAATGCTTTGTGATACAAACAAAACAGGAAAATTGATTTTATGTTGATCAAATCACGCCAACAAATGTATCATTTTCCATTAAAGCTCAATTGGGCGCTACATGAATGACTCCAACCATATTTGATGCAAATTTAAATTCAAGCCATCGATCCTTCAGTTTGATCAAATCATCGACGACCACCTTGAAAATAGGCTGACATAATCACCAACATGGCAATAAAGGCCCACCATGTCATACGCCGCAAAGGAAATCCATGTGGCGGTTGCCCACGATATCGTAATCCTGCAAAGCACCATCTCAGGATGGTGGGTGACCGTTGATCTTTATCATCGGTGATCTCGCTCCTTCAAAATGGTCGCCATCCTTTTTATTAACTGTCGAGCAACTTTTCCCTCAAGATTATAACATCTGCGTTGATTTAAAGCATGTGCATCTCACAAGAACTTTAGTAACTTGCCTTTTAATGTATTTAAGGCCAGCTGATGTATTTCATTGTTCCTTTGGCTTCATCAGATGAGACACGTGGCGCCTGCCCGTGATATCGTGATCTTACAATTTTTGATTGCAGGATGGTGGGGAACGACTGAGATGCGGCTAGCCTCAACTTCTAATCTCCTATTGTAGATCTTCTTTGACTTGATGGAGTAGGCTACACAACATACAAAATGGTATGCCCATCCATGGCCTGCCATGGCCTGCCTGCCTTTAATGGTCTGTCAACTGTCAAAATGATGGGACCCATCTTGTGCTATCGCCAACAACCTGCCTTCCATGGAGAAAATAACCTAATTCACAGCCCTCACAATTTTTATTTTCGAGCCCACATACAACTAAATATAAAATTATATATATATTTTGTTTAATATATTTAAAAAATATTTTATAAATTATTTATGAAATATTAATAATATTAAAAAAAATTAATATATTAAACAAATATATATATATTTTTAAAAAATATTATTAAATATATAAATATATATATATATATATATTAAATAATATTTAGTAAATACAAATAAATTAATTTTGAAGTAACATAAAATAATTCTTAAACATATTAAAAATAATTTTATTATATAAAAAATGTAATGAAATAATTTTTTTAATAAATATTCTAACTCAAATTTATATTAGATATATTTATATTAATAAAATTAATTTTTAATCAATTTTTTAGTTTAAATTCTATAAAATATTCAATAAATAATAATATAAATATTATAAGAATTATATAATTTGTATTTTAAATTACACACTATTTTTTTTTTGAAAAATATGTAATTTTTAACCATTTTCCTATATACTTAGTATTAAGATTTTTACATCTTTTAACAATTCAATATATAATACAAATAAAATATAGTTAATAATTTAATTAACTAGCATACCTATATTAATTAATAATATATGTAAAACACGCCAAGAGTTATCTTTATCAAGATGCCTATTGACTTGAAAAAATGCTTACATTTTCATGAATATGAATTTGGAAAGCAATCAATTTGATTTCATTATTGTTTGTGTCATTGTTTATCTCAATTCCCATATATAAGGGTACACATTCAAATTTGAAATCATACCAACTTGTCTATAACAACAATCAACCAAGAACAATAAATTTAAAAGCGAAATGTTCATCAATCATTAGATTTAGTATTGACAACATCAAAGAAGTATATCATGACAAAATGGCATTAACTAACTTAGATATATCCACTTTTTTTTTTCAAATGTTTGAATACATTGTTAACATTATATACATTCAAGCATTTGAATGTTATGAAACCTATAGCTTTGCAATTGAGACTAATAAAGCTTTGCTCTCGATGAATAATCAAACTTTGTTGTTTTTATGACTGTGCATTTAATCCTTTGTTCATCATTATAAGTCTCTTTTTCACTTGAAGTTTAAATATGTATCTATTGAAAAGGACCTTTTGTATAATGTGTGAAAACTTAACATCATCTTTTTTTCATGCTTCAAAATGTTCAATTCTTTTGTTGGAACACCCATAATTTCTTCGCCACTTCTTCAAAAGTTGTAATCCAAGTGAATGAAGTATGGTCTTGCACTTTGCATTGAAGTATATATTTATAATCACATTCAGGGAAAGTTTTATCACATCTTCCACAATACCACTAACCATTTTCATTAGTGTTTACCTTATTTTTGTAGTGACTATCTCCAATTTTCAAGGGGCATACTGTATAACAATTTTTTTTTACCTTAATGAAAGATAAGGTAGCTTTTATCACTATCCAATAAGGTTTACCAGAGTTGGCAAGGTCTCAATCCTGTATTTGTGAGATACTTTTTAACATTTTTTCTTCTATTGTAGATGAGATTTCCTTTGTAATAGAATGAGAATGGACATTCTTCCCTTTTGTATCAAACCACAATCTCAATTGGTGTGAGAGAGGAAGATCTAGATTTATAAGGAGTTGGGTTGTAGTAATTGTTCCCATAGATTTCCCACCAAAATCACTAATCCGTCCAACCTTTATAGCAAGAATTGAGAAAGTTCCTACATTTCACATTTCTTGGAGTTGTTGACCTTCCTTATTGCAGAAATCACCCCACAATGTTAATTCCACCATACAACCTAACATATCTTTCATTTGAAGGGTTCTTTTTTGAGTTTGTGTGGAATTCTTTCTGAATATGGTGTTTGGTTTGTCGATTGAGAGAACAACAACAATAATATCAACCAAAGAATTGCTTTTCATGTTCTCAATTTCTCTTATCGATGTAAAATGAAATTTTTGTTTTGGTATACAACTATCCTCCTCCAAACACAACTCAACAATCAAATTTGTTTCTAATAAGATTTCCCATTCATTTTTTATTTGGCTAAAATTATTTTGTGCAGGTTTGAGTCTCCCTTTTGAGATGAGAAACACTTTTCCAGTTTCAATACAATCATAAAAATTTTCTACAACTGCATTAAAACATGTTACTCTAATTTCACCACCATCTGAATCAACCAAGTCAAAAGTAAACTTGTCCATCTCCTTTTGCATTGTTAAAATGACGAAGTTGACTATTTCTAGTGACTCTTGCCTTTATTGACCATCTATTCTGGTACGGATTGAGTGCTGCAATAGGAATGGTTCTTGTTTGAGGTTCATTTTTTCCAAAAAATGGGTGCTCATATGGATTGTTGATAGGATCCATACCCACATCATCATCGTATAAGGAAAATAGTATTCAATAGATTTCAAACACAACAAAAAAATGGAAGAGTAACTGGAAACATTGATAATTTGTTGAATTTTTATATAGCAAAAGAATTGAAAGTAGCACAAAACTAAATATCATACACATATATTACATTTTGAAATTTTAGACTCATGAAATCAACATTGAAGAACATATGCATGTTACATCAAGTATCTTCTAATATTTTCAATCTATTTTCCTTAGCCTTTGTCTTGGCAAGTTGTCTACCATTTTTCATTTTTTCATAATGGTCATAAGTGAACGGTGGCATAATTCTTAATCCTTCGATGTATTTTACACGGGATATAGCTAAAAATGTCAATCTCATTCTTTCTCTTGGTCCTATATCAATAGTAGCTTTTGATAGAGTTAAACCCTATGATTTGTGAATTGTCAATGCCCAAGCCAATCTTAACGAAATTTGGATTGTCCTGCTCCTCTGTATTGGTGTAATTGGAATTATCTTTAGGTTATGATCGTCAAATGGTATTCTTGAATAGCTGTCAAATGCAACCATGACATATGTTGGTGGTTCTGGTGGATTGGTTCCAGGCTTGTATACAATGTTTTGTATATATCCTAAAGCTCCATTGAAAAGGCCTACTTGTATGAGTAGATTTGAGGTTAACATAACCCTAGCATCTTTACATATAAATAATTCTAGATCCAACTCATCATTTGATCATTCTTCTCCTGCATCGCTACTTCCTGATTTTATTGCAACACTATGTGCAATAGGATGCTTCAATGAGTATAACATTTTCTTGCTATGGTTATTAACATTTTCATTTGTTGAGAATAAATGCACACCACTGTCAAACTCCTAATTATTTGTTGCATCTAATGTAATAGTGGTTCTTGCCATAAGCCATTTCCAATCATCGATTGTAGGGTTTGCATCTCTCAAAATTTTCAAAAGTTGATGAAATATTTGTTGATGGATGTTTTCTCCATCTTGTCTAAATATTTTATCCAGAGTAACCACAGTTTTGAATTCTTCCCATAGCAACTTAGCTCATGTGTTTCTGTCATATGGTGGTCTATCATTAATAGGAGGTAACTGACCCAAATCTCCAACGAAAATGATAGATATGCTTGATAGAAAATTGATAACAATTATTGTGAGTACTATAGAACGTTATAGTTATACAATTGCCATTTATATGATTTTTTTGTATTTCCATATAAAATAATTAATTGGGTCAATCAAATAGATATCTACCTCCAAAGTTATAGTTTGCATTTTGTGGGATTGCTTGTTGGAGCCGAAAATTCATGTTTTCTAGCAAGTTTTGACCAATGAAACTCATTTTATCAATTAGAATGTACTTGATATTTTCTATTTCTTCTTGAAAACTTGTGAGCCTCGCTCCTTCCAATTGACCAAAATCTCTAATTGGGATTCAAAGTTTTGAATGAACTGTGGATGCTCTTATGTTGAATGCTGCAACTCCAGTTGGTGCTAGTAATAGAAGAGAAGGACTAGGATATGTTGCATTTTTAAGAGCTTGACTAATAGCACCAATTAGATATGACTTTCTTATCCCCTTTGTTCCTTGAATTATCATCAACAAGGGTGATGCATTTTGATTATTATGGTAGTGTCTCATGATTATGTTGAGTGACTTATTTTTTTTGTCACTAAGGGTTGTGTAGTTCATAGGTTGTGGTATTTCATCATGCATGAGACATCCATGTTCTCTTATGCTATTGATGAATTTGATTGCTTGATTCGTATATATTTTGAACACCACGATATTCATCACACCAATCTGCTTGTCTATCAAAATCTCTCCTTCCCAACATATCTATTTAAGAAACTTGAATATTTTAACGATGATGTAGTCCAGATAGTATTTCCCATTCATGCTCAGTAGTATTTCTTTGAAGAGTTTCATTGTCTTCAATTTCAACATCATTGATGTTTTCATCATGTTCTTCAATTTATATTCATTCCACATGCCAAGGGTTATAATGGAATGACTCCCAGTTTTGTCTTATTAAATCATCATCATGACCAATATCTCTATCCACATCATGAAAAGGTTTGTACAACAATAATTCTGAATAACAAAAATCAATCCATTTATCTGACTCACATGGAGGAATGGATAAAAAATTTGGACATACTCTAACAATAGTTGTTTTTTGTCTTGGATCTCATTTGTTATCTCTCTTTCTTTTAGGATTATATATCCATAATCTGGCTGCCTCAATTAGGCTAACACCTTTCATAGACAAAGGCCTTATTTTATATCCATGGATGAAATATGTTGTTTGTTATTCATTATTTTCTTCTTCATTTACACTTATGGGTTTAAACACCTCACATGACACATTTAGATTGATAAACCTTCTATTGCTCTCTACCAATGGAAGTTCAAGTAGCATGTGGCGCGTCTCTTGAGCTCCAATGTCTCTTTCTATGACAGTCTCAGTCAAAAGTCTTCTATATGCTTTTGCAGCTAAATCATCTGGATTTTCCATGTTTGCAAGTCACATTAACATGTGTTGGTATGTTTCTGAACTTTTTTCTACTTTTGCTGCATACTTTGCAATATATTTGATTACAACATGTTTGGAAAGAATAGGTTTCCAATCTATATTTTCTCTCCACAATTGCAATATGTAACTATTATGTTTGTTTACTCTGTCATCATTCCTCATTGGCTTAAATTTTTTTTCACCCATTTCTATGTCTTCATGTAATTTGGGTCCCTCCAAATTCAATGGCGAAGGAGCATTATACCTATTATGAATATGAATAAGTAATGTATGTTTGTAGTTTAGAATCATGTTACATTTTATTTGAATATAAATATTTTTTACTAATGAAGATTGTTACTTGCAAACCATTTTTCCTCCTTTTTTCCGTAGGCATGCACCCTCCTACAGACCGTGTGTCTCTCTACAGAATTTAGTAGCTCTTCATAGTCATGATCAACATTGATCTCTACAAGTTGTCTTGTATTTTCCAGACATGGATGTTGAGGAAAATTATGGAATGTCTACAATATGACATACAAATAAATTGATTAGTTATGTGGTAAACTACAAATAGATTATGACATATATGATATGCGTATGTTGTAAGTTATTTTGAGCATGCTTGGATGTTTTGTTGATGTGGATCTTGTCTAGGATTCCATGCTTGAACAATAGAATGTAAATATCTTTCTGTACTTTTTCGTTGCTCTTGATTTGACCAATCCAAGTTGTCCATATTTGGTGCTCCATCTATCCAAATGAATCCATGCACATGTGGTGAGCCCTTCTGTTGCCACTCATAGCTAGACCAAAAATCACGAATTTTCATTCCTTTTTCTAGTATTTTTGTTCTGAACATTGAATGTCTTAAATGCATTATTGTGTGACTATATGAGGATAGTCAGCATTTTGTTTTTACCATATTTGAGCCTCTCATGGAGTAGTTTGCAATGTTCCTAGCATTAGTGCATGCAAATTGGGCCAATACAGATCTACTGCACTCATTGTAGGAGAGCCTATTTGATGAAGCATGCCAATCAATTCTACATGACATTGTGTCCAATATGACTGTGTACCCCTCAATTTTGTTCCAAATCGCATTAACCTGTCAGCTAGATGGGATTGTGGCATGTTTTGCATATGCTAACACAACTCATTGATGGTAATTGGCATCGCTTGAAAGCTTCTTTTGACAAATACAGCTGAAGAATTTTGTGCATGGTGTCTCCTTATCATGTTCATCATAAAATATCAAAATCTTGGATGTCGACCAAAATGATGGTCCCTATAACACAATAAATGCTTAACAAATTCATGCAGATGTACTCTTCTCATTCGTGGTTCTAACCAATCACATTTACCATCAGGGAACAATGTTGGGAATGCCATATCAAGTAATCCTGGAGTGACATATTCATTGATAGGAGATGAACCAATTTTTGGCTAATCAATCAATGTTGGTGAATTTGCATTACGGTTATTAACCCATGCCTGAATCAATTCCATTTATCTTTGAGCATTAGGTGGCATAGAAGCCATTGATGTAGTGTGCTCAATTATATTTCCTTGATCCATTTCCATGATTGGACCCACAAATACAATTTTATTTGAATCATAATCAAATTCCATATGCACTGTTTGCAATTTGTTACATATATTTTCATTAGAATTTCCTATGAGATCATTTAGAGCATTTTCATTGATTTTGACATCTGAATAAAACTTGTCATGCTCTACTTTTTTATTATTTTTATATTCTATTTAGACTTGATTTTCCTCAATTAATCAATACTCCATAGATTAAAAAAAATATATCTTAAATTTTAATATATATTAAAATATTATCTATAACATATATACATACAAACACATAATTTATTATATATTAAAGATACTTAATAGTTTTAATTAATTATATTAGTTTATGTTTTTATTTTATGAGTATAAATAAGGTTTTTATTTTAGGTAATGCATAAACAATAATGTGATCATCTTAGATCTAAAACATAAATCAAAATGTATATATATATATATATATATATATATATATATAATTTTCAAAATTACATCTATATTTGATCTTTAATCAAAACATAATTCTAACCCTTATTCTAACAAAGATTTTAAGGTTCAATAAAGGTTAGGGATCAATCGAGGTTAGGTAATATTCAAATAAGGTTAGAGTTATTTTTAGGGTTAGGGTTAAGGTTCAAATAGGGTTAGGGTGAGGGTTCTAGATTAAATCTTTGGGGTTAGGGTTAAAACTAGGGATAATGTTAGGTTTAGGGTTAAATTAGGGTTTAGTTAGGGGTACAATGCAATTAAGGTTAGCTTTAGGGTTCAATTAGGGTTGGGAATCAACTAAAAATGGGATTATGGTTCAATAACAGTTCACATTAGGGTTAACATTAGGGTTAAGTTTCAATAAGGGTTATAGTTCCATTAGGGATAGGGTTAAGGTGAGGGCTAGGGTTTAATTAGGGTTAAGGTTTGATTAGGGTTAGTGTTCACTTAAGGTTATGGTTAGGGTTAGGGTTAAATTAGGGTTAGATTTGGGGTTCAATCAAGGCTAGAGTTTGGGTTAGTGTTGGGTTCAATTAGGGCTAGAGTTTAATAAGGATTGTGGTTAAATTAGGGTTATGGTTAAGGTGAGGGTTTGGAACAAATACAGTTTGGGTTAGAGTTGGGGTTCAATTATGGATAGGGTTATGATAGGGTTAGGATTCTTGATTAGAGTTTAATTATGGTTAGGGTTAAGTTAAGTTTCAATTAGGGTTAGGGTTAACATTAGGGTTATATGATATAGCTCAGGGTAAAGGTTATGGTTAGGATTGGGGTTAGGGTTAGGACTTGACTAGGGTTAGGAACAAATAGAGTTTGGGTTCAATTAGAGCTAGAGTTTAAAAAAGGATTATGGTTCAATTAGGGTTAGGTTTAAGGTGAGGTTTATGGTTCAATTTGGGTTAGGGTTAAAATGAGGGTTGGGAACAAAGAGGGCTTGGGTTAGAGTTGGGATTCAATCGGGGCTAGAGTTTAATTAATGTTAGGGTTCAATTAGGGTTAGGGTTCTTGATTGGAGTTTAATTATGGTTAGGTTAAGGTTAACATTAGGGTTATACGATATAGCTCGAGATAAAAGTTATGGTTATGTTTGGGGTTAAGGTTAGGACTCAAGTAGGGTTAGGAACAAATAGAGTTTGGGTTAGTGTTGGGGTTCAATTAGGGCTAGAGTTTAATTAGGGTTTAATTAGGGTTAAGGTTTGATTAGGGTTAGTGTTCACTTAGGGTTATGGTTGGGGTTCAACTATAGTTATTTCAATTAGGGTTATAGTTAGTGTTAGGCTTCAATTATGGTTAGGGTTAAGGTTCAATCAGGGTCAGGGTTATGTTAGGGTTCAATTAGGGTTAAGATTATGTTAGGGTTAGGGTTCTTGATTGGAGTTTAATTATGGTTAGGGTTAGGCTATGGTTCAATTAGGGTTAGGCTTTACATTAGGGTTACACAATATAGGTTGGGGTAAAGGTTATGATTAGGGTTGGGGTTAGGGTTAGGACTCAACTAGGGTTAGGAACAAATAGGGTTTAGATTAGGGTTGGGGTTCAATTAGGGATAGAGTTTAATTAGGGTTAGATTTCAATCAGGGCTAGAGTTTAATTAGGGTTAGGGTTCAATTAGGGTTAGGGTTAAGGTTAGGGTTTGGGCTAAATCAGGGTTAAGGTTCAATTAGGATAAGTGTTCACTTAGGGTTAATAGTAGGGTTGGGATTAAGATTGGGGTTAATTAAATTATATTAGATTATGTTTTTATTAAAGATCAAATATAGATGTAATTTTGAAAATTATATATCTATACCTTTTGATTTATGTTTTAGATCTAAGATGATCACATTATTCTTTATGCATTACCTAAAATAAAAACCTTATTTATAATCGTAAAATAAAAACCAATGACATCATAATTTAAACAATAACAAACAATACAACTAATTAATTGAATATTTTATAGGATTTAAACTAAAAAATTCATTAAAAAATGATTTTGTTAATATAAATATATCTAATATAAATTTTGAGTTAGAATATTTATTAAAAAAAATATTTCATTACATTTTTTATATAATAAAATTATTTTTCATATGTTTAAGAATTATTTTATTTTACTTCAAAATTAATTTATTTGTATTTACTAAATATTATTTTAAAAAAAAAAAAATATTTAATAATATTTTTAAAAAATATATATTTTTTATTAATATGCCATTAAAATCACTAATAAAAAATATTAAAGAATATATATATATTTATTTAATATATTAAAAAAATATTTTGTATTATAAATATTTTATAAATAATTTATAAAATATTTTTTAAATATATTAAACAAAACATATATAAAATTTTAACCGTTGTATGTGGGCTCGAAAATAAAAAATGTGAGGGTTACGAATTAGGTTATTTTCTGCATGGAAGGCGGGCTGCTGGTGATGGAACGGGATGGGTCCCATCATTCTGACAACTGACAAACCGTTAGAGGCAGGCAGACCATGGATGGGCATACCATTTTGTATGCTGCGTAGCCTGCTCCTGACTTGACTAGTTGCCCTAATTTCTCCACTTTTGCTCATTTTTAATGAATTCCCCCCTAGCCTTGTAAAATATTTCATTTTAAATGTTTTTCTTTGGAAGCAATGAAACATTTAAAATATATTGCACAAAAATTTCCTCGGGCCCCACCTTGTACAGTCAAGGCCCCACCTTGTACAGTTAACGTGGCACCCACACGTGATTTTGCAATCAACCAAAGCACCATCGTGGGATGGCAGGGAATGGCTCAGATCAAAGGACAGTTGATGAACAGTTGTGCAAATTTGATCCCCCAGATGGGACACGTGTTGCCCGCCTGCGATATCGCTATCATACAATTCCCGATCATGGGATTGGTGGGCAACCGTTGATCTTGAAGGCATTTTGATTAACGACAACACAAATTTCATCCTTCTAAAAAATAAAATATTCATTAAATGGAAAGGGGAAATTACTAAGCGGATGGAAAACAACGACATAAGTTCTTTTAAAACTGTTCAGCATAGGGCCAACCAAGACTTAGGAAAATAAAACCCGCAGAGGAAATAAAATATTAAGACCAAAGGAACCAAGCCTAGACGAAATGATGGGGAATAAGATGTTTATAAAACCCTTCAAAAAAGGTAACGACGAAATAGATCCAGACCAAGGCATTAGGTAAACACAAGGGTTTAAGATGAAGACAAAGCTAAAACCCCAGCCCTAAGAAATTTTCCAACACCATGAAAGACCAATGACATAAGGTAGGGCATGAGTCAAACATTAGGAACAAAATTTGAAGTTCCATCAGTACAAGCATTGTATAATTTTATATTAATAGTTTGTCCTATCACAAATATAAGAGGTGAGCACAATAGATAACATGTATTTTCCCATTAAATGTGAAGGATTTTCAAAAAAATTTAGTGTTCAACTATTGGTCCATTTTTGTTCAATATAAGTTGTATTTTAAATCATTATGTGTTGTTTTTATAACAACAAATAGATTTTTGTTGTTCAACTATTAGTCCATATGTGTTGAATATAAAAGGTAGGGATATCAAAGATCTATGGTTATCAATAAGTATTTGGTCCACTTAGGTTGTATACTAATTTTAATTTAAATAAAAATATCATATTCTAAAAGCAACAAATGATATTTTTTTGGTTCAACTATTGGGGGTTCCATGATTAAGTTTTGGTTGAACCTTTAAAAATTCAAATTTTAGACACTTCTCAAAAGATCTGCTGATGTGGGGAGTTGCATGATGAGTCACACTTCCAAAACTTAGTTATAGATAAATAAGAGACCAGTCTACATTTCAAAAAAAAAATGAAGGTTCTACAATATTCCAGTTAATTGCTACAAGTTGAGAAAGTTAGCCTACACGACTACTGGGCCCTCTCCCCTCAAGGAATAAGGGGACATCACTAGGTCGACGACAAACAATGACATAAGTTGCTTTAACGAGGGAACACAGGACCAACAAAAGACTTAGGAAAAATAAATTTAGGCGAAGGAAATAAAAAAATAAAACAAAAGAGAGCCCAGCCTAGACGTACGAAGAGATGGGGCTTAAGTTGTTTTAAAGCTTTCCCAAAAAGTAATGGCCAAATAGATCCCATCCAAGGTGTAAGATAAACACTAGGGTTTTACATGAATACAAAGGTAAAACCCCATCCTTAGGCTTTTCCCAAACACCATAGATGATCAGAGACACAAGGTAGGATAAAATAGAACACAAAGAACAAAACTTTGAAGTTCCATCACTACCCATAACCCTAAACCCTAAACCATTAACCCTTAACCCTTAAACCCTCTACCCTCTCTCTCT